>PVIJ01017707.1:0-28592 GCA_004024925.1 Scalopus aquaticus | reverse complement strand
TAGAGGGGATCATACTCAGTGAAATAAGCCAGAAAGAAAGAGAAAAATATCGAATGGTTTCACTTATAACAGGACTATAGGGAGGCCGGGTGGGAGAGGGACAATCAGTGGGGGGGGAGGGGGGGAGGAAGGAGCCGGAGGGAGGGAAGGGAAAGGGCACAAAATGGAATAGAAAAGAACACAAGGGACCATGGAGATGTATCACGGGTGAATTGGTGGTGGGCTACCCTAGGGGAATACAAAATGTAAAAGACATAAATAACAATAAAAATATATATTTAAAAAAAAAAAAAAGCAGCAGCAAAAAAAAAAAAAATGGTGTACAGCATGCTGATTTGATAAATACATATATTGTGAAATGATTACCACGATCAAGTTAATCAGTGCATCTCCTTACCTCCTATAATTATTTCATTTTTGTTATGAGAACCCTTAAATCTACACTTTTCACAAACTTCAAGTATATATAAAGTATTAGTAACTATAATGTCATACCATATATCAGATTCCTAGAATTTTAAATTCATCTTCTTCTAAATGATGAACATCATCTGCACTTTTCTCCCTCTCCCACTAGTCTTGGTAACCTTGTTCTATACTCTAGTTCTATGACTTTGACGTTTTTAGATTGCACATGTAAGTGAAACCATAAAGTATCTATCTTACTGCGTCTGGCCTATTTCACTTAGCATGATGTCCTTTTGGTTCATCTATGTTATGGGAAATGGTAGATGCAGGTTTCCTTTTGTTATGGTTGAGTAATGTTTCATTATGTATATATGAGAGACATATGTGGGATTGTATATTTATAACATATATCACATTTTTCATATTCATTCATCCATCAGAAGATATTTTAGGCTATTTCCACATCCTGATTATTGTGAACATGAGAGTACAGATACTACCTATTCAAGATGCTGATTCTTTTGGTTATATATACAGAAATGGAATCACTAGTTCTTTTTTGTTTAATTTCCCTCCCAAATTGTTTATTGAGGTAAAAGAGGTTTACATGTCTGTATCTGCTCTGGAGGTATAGGAGCAAACCTCTAGAAGTATACTTTCACACCCTACCCACCACCAATGCCCCAACAATCCTTGACCCCCCACTCTCGCCCTACCACCTCCCCCCTCTGGTTGCTTCAGTTTGCAGTCATATGTTAAGAGTTTATTTTTAGTTTGGGTTTGACTGACCCTTTGTTATGTTTCTCTATGGAATCACTAGATCTTAAGTGAGTTCTGGTTTTCATTTTTTTGAGGAACCTCCATAATTGCTTTCCATAATAGCTACACTAGTTTACATCCTCACAGACAGTGCATAAGGGTTGCCTTTCCACCATATCCTCACCAGAATTTATTATCTCTTTCCTTTTTGATAATATTTATCCCCTGGATGCAAAGTCTTGTCTCTTTGTGGTTTGATTTGCATTTCCCTGGTGATTATGATGTTGAACTTTTCATGTTCTTGTTGGCCATTTGTATGTCTCTTTAGGAAATATTTCTATTCGTATCCTTTACCCATTTTGAAGTTGGGTTATTTATTATTTTGCTATGGATTTGTATGAGTTCCTTATATATTTTGAATATTAACTCCTTATTAGATATACGCACACATTTTCCTCCTGTTCTATAGGTTGCCTATTCATTTTGTTGGTTTCCTTTATTGTGCAAAGGATTTTTAGTTGAATTGAGTCCAACTTGTTAGTTTTTTCTTTTGTTGTCTGTGCTTTTGGTGTCATAGTCATAAAATCATTGCTAAGGCCAATGTAAAGAGACTTTTCCCCTATTTTTTCTTCTAGAAGCCTTTTCAATCTTACATTTAAGTATTTAATCTACGGTTGTTGTGCAAACAGATTTTTAAACTTGAGAATGACTGGATACTCTGAATTTTAGGATAATTGCTCTGGCCATAATATTGAGTGAACAGATTGAGGAGGTCACTGTTTGTGGGGAATGATAATAGAGGCAGGCAGACCTTTAGGAAACTAGTTGGGGGTAATCTAGGAGAGGGTATAGTGCCTCGAGACAGGGTACTGCCTTGGAATTGACATGAAATATTACAAGAAACATTTAAGAATTAAGTAGTCTGAAGTGGTGACTGAGTCAGAAAGTGATAAAGGGAAATCAAAGATGAGGTTAAGATTTCTATTTTGCTGCTTGTGCAGATGGTAAAACCATTTACAAAGATTGAGTGTTTGAAAGAACTGGCTATGAGGGGGCTGTCATATAAAGTGATCAGGTATGGATGGGTTGAGTCTTAGTATGAATTAGTAAGTAAAAAGTACCAAGTATGAAGTCCTAAGTATGAAGTAACAAGTGGATAATTCTACTGGAAATTTCCAGAAATAGCAATGCGTTGAACAAGTAAATTGTAAGTGTGTAGAAGTTGATGGAGTTTATGGAAGAGGATATGTTTGTTACAGGGCATGGGGAGGGGCACCCCAGAATCCTCAAACCTGCCTGCTCTAAATAGGTACTGCCATCTGCCACATCAAGACTAAACATAAGGCCTTAAATGGAAGGGAACTTTAATGCAATTAGTGTGTAGTACAGAAAAGAAAAAATATGGTTTCCAAATCAAGCACCCAAAGTTACTCATGCCCTCATGGGTAAAAGTCCACCCAGAGTTGGCCCAAAACAAGGTCCAAAAGCAAGGCCACAAATCTAAAGCACCTCTGGCAGGGACCCATAGAAAAGGGTCAGAAACAGTCAGACAAGTCTGAGAGGAAAAGAGCAAAATCAAGCTCAAAGCTGCCATTGTTAGCCTCTCCATGGGTCTCTCACCCATGTCTGTTTCAACCAGTCCAGGGCCAAGAATCAAGCGCAGTTTCTTCCTTCAGGTCTCCTTCTGGCTCTCCCTTCTTCTTCCTTCCTTCTTCAGTCTCCTCTTCAGCTTCTTCTCTTCCCCGCTCAGCTCCACTCTCCCTTGGGTTGGGCAGGGAACCTGGAACCTCCCCTTTTCCTGGGGACCACCCTGTTACAGGTTGATCAAGAGAGAAAATGTTGACAAGGGGTGTGATGGTTCTCAGTGTGTTAGTCCAAACACTTTTAGTTGCTGAAGGCAGCTCTCACCAGTGTTTCTCATGCCCCCCTGTGGGAGGTTACCTGGAGCAGGTGGAATATCCCCGTTGTAGTGCCAGGTTCACCTTCCACGAGGATATTTAGGTGACTGAAGAATTGTTGCTCTCTTGAATAACCCACATCCTCTGCTGAAGCTTTGAGCTTATGGCAAATAAAATGCCTGTAAATTTAGGTGACAGCATGCTCATGTACACTTAAACCCAGTAGTATATAGGAACTCTTCAACAGATTAGTAAGTTGTTCTTGGTTACGTGACACATTTAGAACCCAGATCTCTGGGACTTCGTTGAATTTACCATACTATCAGCTGATTAGTGGGGAGAATTCAACTGTCTTTTAAAGAAGCACATGTGGAAGAGCTCCAGATGTGGTTAAAGAAAAGATTAAAGTCTCTGGTTAACCAAGATGCAGCCCTACTTTAATTTTTCTCTCAGCTGATACAGAAGACCGACCAACCATTGCTGTGATGGAAGCAATCATCTCAGCTCTGGATCTACAAAATTGAAGATGATTTTTTAAATATCTCTGTTTAGGCAAAACAAATGTGCTTGCATTTTTCTCTTTTTGATACATCTGTGTGTCAGTGAGAATATAGAGAAAGTAACTAAAAGTAATTGGTCTGGAACTTTATATAGAATTGTAACTCAGACAAAAATTTATGCTGAACTTTTCTAAGTACTGGCTAAAAGTTCCCAAGCAATGATGAGTCACGCTATACATTTAGTCGCTCTAAAAACCTGATAGGAAGCATGATTGATTCTCTTCCATACCAAAATTCCATTAAGTTTTTGCTGTTTGAACTGCTAAAAGCTATGGCCCTGAAAAGTGAAATTGATTGTGCAAGTGCATTCACACAAGAGGATGTTTTTTAGATTACCTCTGCTGGATTCTGATTAGCAATGTTTATGTTCCATTTAATGATTTCCATATGCTGTTACTATTTGAAAGTTAGGTCTGTGAATTCATTCTCCTCACCAGCTGTGGAAGTCTAGACCCTATGCAGCAGCTTCAAACCAAATGTCTGGATATTTTGGCATTCTGGCCATCAGAACTGCTTATTTTATTTTAGTTCGGTTTCATTTTTCAAGGAATGATGGTTTGGGTGACATATTTGTGAATATGATCACAAACTTCAGATGGCTTTTATCTTTATGATCGGCTCCTTTTCTCATATGTTTAGTTGACTTATGATTTGAAGAATCTTGGCATTTTCCATAGCTCTAAAGATGAAGATGATTATTTTAGAAAATTTATATGAAATGAATTAAACTATGATTTTTTTCCAAACGACTTTTTTATTTTTGTCAAAGTGATGCATGCCAAAAGAGTGAAGGGAACATTGATTACTAAAGGTACAAATAGGAGAAAAAAGAAGTCACTGGAAGTTTTACCATCCTCCCAGATCTCTCTTTGTGAATGTAATGCCGCATCTTTTAAATGATACTGGTAAGGCTACAGAAAGTGAACATATAACTTATTGTCCATATCTGGACACTTGGGTGAAAGGGGTCACCATCAATAGTCTGACTTTGACAGGTGTGTACCCAGATTTTCCCAGGCTCCTTAGACTAGAATTACCCTCCTCTTAGACCCTTTACTGTTATACAGGTTTGTTAATATATGACACATTTATTGAACATTTACTATATGCCAGACATTAGTCAATAAATAAATACAACAGACTCTGCCTATGAGGACTCACAGCCCCACAGCAGTGACATGTCTGACACAATGCAACAATCATGAAGTGAACTGTCATGAAAGATGCGTATTATATTGAGACAAGAAATGTGCTCAGCCCCTGAAGGCAGAGGCTGAATAAAAAGGCAGGATAACCTGCAAAGGATTAGTGGAGTTAGCCTAGCAAAGAAGAGAGTAAAGGACATTCCCACTAAGAAAGGATATACATGCAACAACTAGAGGGGAAAATAGTGTATGGGACATTAGAAAACTGTAAAGACTCAGGATGGTAAGAACTTTTGGTCGAAAGAAGAGCAGGGACTTAAGATGAGGCAGACCAGGAAGGCAGAGATCTGATTATAAAGCCTCTGGTGTGTAAAGCTCTGAGTTTAGGCTTTACCTGTAGGGTGCTAGCATATTTTTAATTAGGAAAGTCATCAGACCTGCATTTTAGGATGCTGGATTTAGAATCTCTTTGTGGAGAAGATTGGGCCGTGTCTGATGACATGAAGGAGGTTGAATCAACAGTGTTTGGGACAGAGGACAGGAATGTGTCATTGAGCCAAATAGCATGTTGGAAACATTCTCGGTAGCACACAACATTGAAGAAGGATCTGGCTTAGGGAAAGGGAACAAAGATAGGAGTGTTCACTTTGAAGTTCTAGTAGGACATCCAGGGTGGAGATCTCCATCTATGTGATTTAGGTTAGAACTCAGTAAAGAGA
The DNA here is from genome assembly GCA_004024925.1 of Scalopus aquaticus. Taxonomy (NCBI): domain Eukaryota; kingdom Metazoa; phylum Chordata; class Mammalia; order Eulipotyphla; family Talpidae; genus Scalopus; species Scalopus aquaticus. Next base: position 23,103 of record PVIJ01017707.1, on the reverse strand, counting down.
GCCAGGCTGGGAAGAGAAATTGAGGAATTGGTAGTTTATAGGCAGGCTTTGCAGCCATGGGCATTTGAGGCCAGTTTGATTTTTATTACTTATCATGAATTTCTATTAACTCTGGTTCAAGGTTATTGAATTTGTAATAGAGTAGAATAAATGGTGGCTAAAATGATGACATTTTGAAATTCATTCATCCCCACCCACGTTCATGAAAGAAACATTTGTCTGGGAGACATGACATACCACCATTCAGTATTTATTGTCCAAAGGAATAGGCAAAAAGAGATTTTGAGCCAAAAATCAAATTTAAAAAGTCACTGTTCTCACTGATTCATAATAAGGAGGTAATTAAAGCTTCCTGGATAAAAATAGCAAATGGTTACAGTCCAGCCTGTGAAGATGAGGAGCCTTTAGTTCATTGAAATCCACAAACAGTCCTGACACATTGTAGCTACTACAACTCTTTCCTCTGCTAATCTTTAACATATGATTTCCCTTGTGAGAGTTGCTTGTCTTACTAGTACTCAACATTTACATAAAGGACAAAATCAAATAAGAGGGAGAATAATTGGAGTACAGTGAGGCAACTTTAGCGATTCTTTATCTGTGTCACATTTCAGACAAGGAAGCTGAAGACAAGAGTTTTTCAGTGCCTTCCCCAAGGTCAGACATTTGCCCTTGGTGGAGGGGGGTATCAAACTATTGTCCCTGAATCAGCTCCCATTAGGTTTCTCCCAGCTCAGGATCCTGTGGAAATTAATGCTCAATACATTCCTTCCTCAATAAATACATTTTTAGCCATTTAAAAGCCATTGCTGTCTCAAAATACTGATAAATAAAATGTGTAATAACTACATCTTAATTGCCGAAATGTAAGGACAGGAAATGAAGGGAGACAAAAGAGCATTTCTTAGGCAGTTGCTTTGCATTTTTCTCCTTAATTGCAAAATACCAAGTGTGTTATCTCTCTCATTACATGTTCTTTATTTAATTGGACTAAAAACCGTTTGGTTTCATCACAAGGTCCAAATATTGCCTCTGGTTTAATAAGAGGTATTTTCTCTCTGTAAAGTGGCTTTTGAAACCATATTATAAATGCTTTACAATAATTGCATTCTCCTCCCAATCTAGCGAAAACATATAGATAGAAGAGCAGAGATTGTCAGGTCCTCCATTATTTTAGCCCATCAATTTTCTATAATGGTGTTGACCAAAAGCTCACGAGTGAGAGGTCTAGATGCTGGAGCTGCTTGGTTCCTCAGCAAAGTGGGGAAGGCAGGGACAAATTATGCTTCCATGTGGCCTCCCATCTGATGCAGCTTCTCTCCTTCCTTCATCCTATGCAGTTGTCCTCATGAGTCCTTGCAATTCTGTCAGTCTGTTATCCTACAGTCAAGATAATCATTCTCTTCCTCCTACAATTTGCAACTCCTCCCTTTTTCTCATGTGTTGCATGAGCCTTTCTCTTTATCTGCTCGAAATTCATTTACTATTTGTTACTTATCTGCTTGGTGCCAGCTACTGTCTTAGACGCCTCTTTTTGCCTGTCATCTCTTACAGTCATCAGACATGTCTCCTCTGAGAACTGTGAACACCTAATTCCAGCTAATGCCAGGTGCTTGCTTCTTAGAGATGAGAGAGGACCCACACCTTCCTAATTCTCAAACAGAATGCCCTTATTTAAATACACACTTAGCCATCATCCTTCCTGAAAAGTGCAAGTATGCCTTCTGAGTAATCCACATCTCACTGTTTCATTGTCTTGATTAAGCATAAGAAAACGAGAAGCACATTGAACAAATGATGACATTGAAAATCTATGTATTTCCGAGAAATGGCTCAAGTTTTGATCTCAATAGCAACTCAACTAGTGTTAGAAATAAATATTCCTAGAGGGAGTTAATTAGCCTTACTTTATACTTAAAATTTCATGTAAGAAAAATGTACCTAATGCAAGATTTCATTAATATTTTTCATTTCATTTTCAATTGATTGTCTCATATACAAAATGGCAGCCAAAGACATTTAGGACAGTGGAAGCGTCTATCTCCACTGCACATATCAGAAATATAAGGTGTGTACATGTGAAGACTTCACACATCCATATGCATGTTATCTATTGCTCGATCAAGCAGTCCTCTTAATTATGCTTTCTATATGCTTTGTACAGCCAGGCATTGATCTTTCAAGTACCGTTGTCTGGTTCAAAGACTTGTAATTAGGCAGAAAGATCTGGTAAAATAGATTCTATGGAATTACTGAATATGTTCTACGTTTATAAAATTGTTCATCTGTAATTATTTATCTGGAAAAAGGCACTTTTAAATATGTACCAAGTCTATTTTAAAATTTCTATTCCTCTCCAGGATTTATTGATATTTCATGCATTTCTTGGATATTTGCAAATTGCAGGGCTTCTTTTCTGTTTTGATATGAAACTGCTTTGTGCTTTCCTGTGGGCCTGTTAATTGGTGAGCTCTTTATCCAGGAGATCAAGAATCAGGGGTTCTTTATTAACCCATTGTGAGCTCTAAGATATTCCCCATGGGTGTGGAAAAGAGGAAGAGTAAACCCGGAGACTTCCTGCTTTTCCTGTCCCTTTATAACACCAGCCACAGCCTGCCAGATGCAATTGAGAATGACAAGAAGAATTTAATAAACAGTTTAGAAAAGAATCCCCTGATACTGAAGATTCTATAATGAGCCTTTTTGTCTTTTTTTCTATTTTTTGTTAGCATTTGTGATTCCTTTTACTAAGGGGACCTTTTTTTCCTGCAAGATGAAACTGTCCTTTTAGGGACTTTAAAATAAATAATTGATTTTGCATTGCAGTTTCGAAAACCATGAAAGGAAACCTGTTTATTTTTCTGGAAGGCATTGTCCTGATCTGTAGGTGGTAGTATGAAGATTCTTTGAGTTTTCTCCCTTGAAAATGGAGAGACTAGTAGGTGCCTTGTTCCTCTTTCACATAGAAACATGCCATCATCACATGCCTCCTTATAAATGTATGAATTTACCTCCTAAGTAGTCTGAGAAATTATCTCTGCACAAAGAGCTCCCTGGGGAATTTACAAGGTTTGGAACTCTGAGAGGAGAGTAGAGGGAGCTCTGTACAATTTCAGTGCATCTCAGGGAGTTTAATTCTTCGTTGCTATTTTTTTTTAACCAAAACACCTGATACTCCATGTTAGCATTTTTAGGACTTCTGGTCAACCTTTGCTTTCTGCTGTGCTGCTCTAAGTGCATGTGGGTAAGCAGTGTGCTCAGGGGCCCAGCCGTGGGGCAGGCTTTTTGTTGTTGTTGTTTTTGTTGTTGTTTAAATCCATAGCTCTTAGCAGCTTTTACATATGAATAATTTTTCTGCCTGGTTGGTTTGTCTATTTTTTTCTTTAAACATCTCTCTATCTCTGTAGCTATAGCTGGATAGATACCTATCTATTGATAGACATCTATATAGATGCACATCTGTAGGTAACTAGATATCATCTAAAAGTCCAAAAGCAGACTGGGGACCCCAAATGCCTTCCTAGCACTTTAGAAGTCTGCTTGTTGTCAGTTCACCAGTAGGGTCATTGGGTTAGCTTGGGACTGACTGGTGGTGATCACGTCCAGGGTTGATAAGAAGAATGAGCCTAAGTGAACAGGACCACGCATGCCCACTCGTCCCACACATGCCCACTCGACGCACACATGCCAGTCATCAGAGGCGGGTGTCCAGACATCAAAATCCATTTTCACTCCTGCCCTTTGTCTTTTCCCTGCCCTTTCCAAATCATTTCCTTAAGAAGAGGCAGACGACCTTTAAGATTTCATTTCTCATGTGAATGGCCTGTGAAAAAGAGGATGAGAATAAATGCATTTGGGTTGCACACACTTGCTTGGGCTTACATTTTCTCTTTGCCAAGATATTGTCAAAGTGTGGAAGGCACTCTGATGTGTACAGAAATAGACTTAATATATAAGTCTGAAAAGAACACTTGATTAGATGTTAAGCGGCCAGATGGGGTGATTTTGTACTAACCAGCTAGGCGACTAGGCAAGTCATTTCACCTCTCTACATCTCATTTTTGTGATATGTCGATCTCTTCCAAACAGCAAAGTTCAACCTTTTTTTTTTTTTAAATTTATGTACATTTTCTCTTCTGAAATAATAATTAAGCATATCTATCCACTTTGGCCTAATTCTCTTATTATATGGTTAATTTTCTCAAAACTAGATTACTGAATAGACAGCAAAACAAATCTCTACGCGAAGACCTTCAGAGTGACTGTATTAATCAGAATTTGTGTAACAAAATCAGCTCCTGGAGAACATTCATTAAAGCCGTCACAACAAGTGCAGAAGAACGTTTATGTAATTTATTAATTGGAATATGTGCTTGAACTCTAGAGGTACCATGTCAGGTAAACAGAGCAGGTTGCAAACTCTCCATCTCAGACATCCAATTAATTACTTTTCATTGTGCTTTTCTAGTGCAAAGCTGGGCTAGTGATCAAAAAATAAATGCGTTAATCAGAGTACAATAAATTTGACGTTTAAAATCATGTACATGCAAAATTCTTATAGGATTTTAAGAAAAAGTGAGCTCATACTGAAACATTAAGACAAGTTAAACCTTATTGGAGGCCATGTTTTACAATGAAGTAAAACAATTAGGAATACCTATGTACCAAATATCACACTCTCTACCTAATTAAAACAGAAACCAATGGAATTAAAAAAAAAACTACAGAGCAATCCAATTGCATACAGAAATGCAGTATAAAATAAGAGTAATATATTCAAACACTGGGATCTATATGATCTTTTTATAATAAATGTATTTGGACAACTGAATAGCCATTTGAAAAAGGTAAATTTAGATCCATTTCACATACCACATATAAAAACAACTGCAAATGCATCAGGGATCTAAAAATGAAAAAATAAAAGTCCATACCTAACAGAAAAAAAAAATCACTGAATTCCTCTAATCTGGGTATAGGGAAAGGCTTTTTAGTGATTATTAGAATTCCTTAAATAGAAAAACAAAAGGTAAATGTAACTACATAAGCAATAAAACCTTTTGCCTGTCAAAACTCAGGACACTTGAAAAAAAAAAACAAAGAAGCAAAGAAGTTGAGTTTAAAAGATGTGTCACCACTGGAAGGACATGTTTTTGGCATCCATCATGGATGGACTCATACCACTAATTAATAATTGTCTTTTAACAATGAATGGGAAAATGAGCAGGGAAATCTTATAAAAATAGGCAGGCAGCAGAAAGAAGTAATTCATAAAGGGAACATACAAAATGGTTTTAAATTCACTTCTAACAAGAGAAATACAAATTAAAACAACACTGGTAAATATTTCTTATTTACTGACCTAGCAAACTTAAGAGCTTAATGGTCCATTCTTTTGGCAAGGGGGTGTAGAAACAGTCAGTCTCACACATTGGAAAATGTGGAAAATGGTGCTGTCTTTTTATAATAAACGTATTTGGACAACCGAATAGCCATTTGAAAAAGGTAAATTTAGATCCATTTCACATACCTTCTCTTTACAGAGAAGGATCTGGCCAAAACTATCTGTGCATTTGGTTTTTTGACTCAGCAATCCCACTTCTAGGAATTCTTGGGTGAGCCTCCAAGAATACAAAAATATATATGCATAAGTTTGTTCACTGAAGTATTTGTTGTGATTGCAAAGTATCAGAAATTACTTAATCGCCCAAGCATAAAGATTAGTTGCATATACTGTAGTATATACACACTCTACTACTGTACAGCTGTAAACAAATTATGAGTGAAAAAGCTAGATGCTAAAGAATCTATTCATATGCTTTCTTTCATATATATATATATATATATATATATATATATGACTGAAGGAACAATTAAGAATCATACATTTATCTGCTGGTCTTTACTATGGTAAAAACAATAATAAAAGGGGAAAGAAAGCAGAGCTCTGCTTTCAGTGGGATGCTGAGGGCAGAGGGCATGCAGGAATTGGAAAGGTGACTGGACTGGACCAGGTAAGAATCATCAATTGGTGCTGCCTTTAGGGAGAAATTTTGGTGACAAGAAGGAGCATATTTGTATGTTCTCAGTGTCTTCTCCCATATTGCTTACTAGTGATAAGGGAGAAAGTGTCTAGAATTTTACAGTCCTGAAATTGAATGACATCTTGACCAGATGATCAAAATTAGCATCAGCAACAAGGCATTGTGTACCACCAGCTGGCACCCTGAGAAGGACACATTCCCTAAGTAAGACTATGGCCTAGAATGATGCCTGAATATGATCACAGGAATCAGACAACTGGAACGGAATGTCCTATTAAAATAATAAAGATATAGGGAACTATGTTGTTCAAGAAAAGTAAAAAATATTGATATTCATTATTAAAGATCACATAAATATTCCAAATTGGAGGATCTACAGATAGGACAAGTAATGGAAATTTATGATCCTAGACCAGATCCTAGCCTGGAGAGTAGAAAAATGGAATAAAAGACATATTTGAGACAACTGATAAAACTTGGAATACTTGTTGTAGATTAGAGTTTGTTATTAATGTATGACTTATTAAAGTTGCAAACAGTACAGTGGCCATGTAAGAAAATATCCATATTCTTAAATGACAAAGGGCTTGATGGATATAGCTATTTTAGGGATAACCTAGCTTCAAATGGTTCATGAGAGAAATAACAGGGAGAGTGAATGATAAATCAAATAGACTAGAAGGTTGGGGGCAAGGGGATGGGGGCGGGGGGAGAGGAGGATAAGGGCACAAAATGGAGTAGAAAAGAACAAAAGGGACCACGGAGATGGATCATGGGTGAATTGGTGGTGGGTTACCCAAGGGGCATACAAAATGTAAAAGACATAAATAACAATAAAAGTATATTTTAAAAAAATAGGCAAATCTGGTCAAAAGGGAGATAAGGATTTTTCTGTTTTTATTTTTGCATTATCTTAAGCATTGAAATTGTCTCTAAATTAAAGATCTTTCAAAATGGCAAAACTTAGATTTCTCACATGCACCCAAAGAGGGCTTCAAGAGCTGTTCAATGATGATCCTTGTGCTTTTTTTTTTAAGATTTATTTATTTATGCATACAAGCTGGGGTATAGACTAGAGGTGTGGGGCGGCGAGAGGGCGCACCAGTGACAGAGTGGGGAGCAGAACAGGCAGATTTATGGAAATACACTGCTGAGGGGAGCAGTGGGCGAGGCCGGAGGGATCTGCCGCGCCATGTGGAAATCTCCCTGGCTGGAGATCGAACTCGGCCGCTGCTGCCAACAGCTCCACAGCGAAGAGCTTAACCGCTGCACCACCAGGGAGGCCCTTTGTTGCTTTGTCCAAAGGCATCAAGTTATCAGCCTTTCAGGCCAGCCCCATGGGCTCTGTAGTCAGTTCAGGGTTCTCTCTCCAGAGACCACTCCAGCAACCCACTCCCAGCAGCCAGAGGCCACCCAGCCCAGCAGACCCATCACTTCAGTGTCTCTATGGTTATGCTCCGGAGGATGTAAATGAGATAGTGTGAGGATCAGTATTTTTTCATAGCTCTTTGTGTGAACCTCAGGAGGGAGTAAGCTCTACTTAAAGGTGCCCCAACTCTAATGCCGAGGTAAAAGACCACAGTTTAATATAAAACTCTCTCGTGAATCTTTCCTGCAAGGTAGTGGTCAATGTAGTACCTGGGATAATTGCTACTACTCATCTCAAAATATAGAATCCTTTAGTGAGAAAGCCCAAACAGCAGTTTTTAAAGAACTGAGCAGAGTTTTCTGCCCATCTACATACTTAAAAGCAATTTAATTAAGATGGCACGATGGACTTTAAAGAAATTAGAAGCCCAGATGTTCATCTCCTACTGAGATAACTTGGTTGTTTCTACTTTCAAGCCAGATCCTGGGTGGAAGGGAGCTTGCGTGAACACACTGGAATGAAGGTAAGGCGAGTGAGCATTGTGTTTATTTTGAGAGGATTGATCTCAATCTTCTTGGATATTTACATGATACTAGTAATAGCTGACATTTCTGGAGTGTTCTTGGGAACACTTTGTGATAAACCCTTGCGTGAATCAGCGAATTTACTCCCTGTGTTCATTTTAGAGATGAGGAAACAGCCACAGAGATGTAATTTTCTCAGTTAATGAGTGGCAATTACTTCAGAACCTGAGCTACTAAAACAGATTGACTCTGAGATTAAGGGTATTTAATACAGAATAAAAGAATAAGTTTAGGAGACACCTTCTCAAAGGCAAACTTTCGTAGAGAAAACAAAGATGAAGACTCTGTAATAAGATGGGCTGGAATAGATTAGTGTGTCCTTAACAGCTTTAAAATTGGCAGAGGATGGTTGGTGTGCTGTGAGTTGTTATTAGACTAATAGATACTCTTTGGGGAGATGAGTTTCCTGATCAAATTAGACTGGGAAGCAGGGCAAGTTCACAGGACATTAACAAACATCGTTTCCACGTTGTTGGCATTGGAAACTTGTCTGGGAAATTGTGGGGTTTTTCATCTCCTCCATCCTATGAGTTTCTTTTTACATACTGTTTTGCTGTCAGCAAGTTTTCTCAGTGGTGATGTCAAAGATTCCCCAAAAGATCATGTAACCAGTGGAAGAGAACAAATACAAAAGCAATTGTTTGTATTTTCGCACACCAACCTCAGCCTTCTTAGGAATTTCTATTAACTTGCTTTTACTAAACAAAAAATGAGAGAATTAGCAGTTAGAGTGTAAATAATAAGCTACATTGACTACTAATTTTGACAGATCTAGCAATAGATTGTGTATTTATAGCATTGGGATATGTTTCGCATTTCTTCCCCCTTCTCTGCGCTAGGTTTTTATGACTGGTATTAACTGAAAATAGAACTAGGAGAAGCTAAAGCAAATCTGCTGTAGGTCAACACTGTAATGCCTGTGGGGAAAAAGGGGTGAAGGCCAGAAGTTCCTAATAGGCCGTTTTTGAGGACAAGTGATTGTCCTCAATCACTGGGCAATCACGATGCTATTACGATCACCCTGAGGGCGGCGCTCGCTTGCTTAGATTTGCCATTATCAACATTGATGGGAAACTGAGGTTGCTGAGACACTGATGGGTCTTGAGAGCTTTGAATTAGAAGTCTGCATGTCCTCACACCATGTGGAATGCCCCAGCTCCTTCTGGGGGAAGGATGCTCAGGCAAGAATTAGAGCAGCATGTGTGTGAAAATCTTAATGATTTCATCTCCTATCTGTCTGCAGATTCCCACAGTTCCTCGCGAGTGCAGTAAGCCCACGTGGTCGCAGCTATGGTAGTGGTTTGTGCTCAAACTGAAATTCACATGCCCTAGGAAATAGGGCTCAGAGAGTGACACGCAGGACTCTTCCCTTCCCCAGGAACTTTGTCCTCAGGCCACCCTGCCTCTTCATCCTGCTGGGTCAGTGTTGGGTAAAACTAGTCCAACGCCCCATTGAGGACCTTTGGATTTCATGATCTGTTAGGTATTGGGAAGTCAGGTCATGGTTTCTTTGGGATGTTTTAAGACTTAACTCCCAAATTTCATTTAAATCACCCTTCCTGTCTACCAGGGCCTAGTGGGGTTACCTATAGACTTGTCCCTATATGTGGGATCAGGAGGTAAAAATCTCCAGGTTGGCTGTCAGATCTAAAGTTCTGGGTGGAAATGGCAGCTTTCTGTGTGCATCCTCTTGATGATCAAATTTTGCATCTCTTTTTTGTCTTTTCCTGGCAAAAGAACAGCCATGAAATAAAATAGAATATTGAGATACCACATAAGTGTCCCTTATCAGACTTTTAATTGAATGTAATTGGAAAATTTTAAATATAAAAGGGAAGTGTTGTTTTTCACTTGAAAGGATTAAGTACATAAAATATTTAGGAAAACACAAGTCATGTCTTTACAGATGAAAACTAGATACCACACCGTGATGGAAAACAGTATCTTTTAAGTTATGTAAGGCAGTTTTCTCTAGCAGTCTCATAAATGTGTGAGAAATGTGCAAGCATCGTATGATCTTAGGAGGAATTGTTAGTTGTTGTTGTTGTGCAACCACCCTAAACCCAGCAGGTTCAGCATCAGTCCAAGCAGACTTGCTCCGTTAGTTGTCACCATATCTGCCGAAATCTATCGCACTTTGCCGCACACCGCCACGCACCGCCATGCCTATCATGCTACACTGCTGCGACTGCTGCTGCTTATAAACCCAGTCTCTGACTCAGGTGTCCCCATTCACACAGACCCACACCCTACACTAGGTGCCCGCTATCAAGCATGCGCGTAGGCCTGCAGAGGTCCATTATTGAGGGGAGGGCGGAAAAACCTGGCAATTCTCTTGTTACCGTACAGTTGTTAAATTATTAATCACTCTCAAAATAGAACTCATCATCTAAGAAACTGGCTTGCTGGAAGGAGCAATGTTAACATGAATCAGGCAATCCTCATTCAGAAGAAGGAACTTACTCTGTTCTTTTAACTAAGAGAGCTTGCCACTGGTTTCAGTTCATGTTTTCCTCATTTTTGTAGCCTATATATAATCTCCCTCTACCCATGTCTTTTCTTCTTTATTTTTCACATTCTCACATGGATTGAAAAGAATCATTAGGGGCCTCCTTGGTGGTGCAGTGGGTTAAGTGCAGCACTATGAAGCTATCTAGAACCACTGCAGCACGAGTTCGATGCCCGACCAGGGAGATTCCCACATGGCGCAGCAGACCTCTCCTGCCTTGCCCGCTGCGCCCCTCAGCAGTGTACTTCAGTAGATCTGCCTGTTCTTCTCCCTGCTCTGTCTCTGGTGAATCTTCTCACCACCCCACACCTCTGGCCCACACCCCAGTTCTTGTATGCATAAATAAATAAATCTTTAAAAAAAAAGAATCATCAGCAAAAGACAGATGAGCAGATGATCTACAGATACTCTGAAGGGAAGGGCTGGGACTAACTGGAAAGGTCCTTACTGGGCAGCAGTGAATCCTTGGTATAATGATCTGAAGTAAGTGAGAGATGAAAGAAATAGAGTATTTTATGGATTTATTCACCTTTGTTTATTAAAAAAGCTCAAGTTCATCTCATTTGTAATTCATCAAACTTTGGACCAGAAACAAATGAGGTTATAACTGTCTCCTCTCAGAGATAGATGCTCCATGCCAGCTTTTGCGACACTGTCGTCCACTTGGCAATTAAGGGGCTCGCCTTACACTACCAGACTGACTCTCTGGCTTATGTTAAAAGTGGAAATGGATGATATCAGGAAATCATAGAAACAGAGAGAAATGGCTAATTTGATATGTAAGCAAATGATTTGAATTGGTGAAGGATTTAAAAGTTATAAATGAGAGGAAGGAACCCAGTCATTGTATTATGCAGTAAATTATATGATAAATGAACTCCCTTTGGGAATATTGATCACCTTCACCTTGTTGGTGCATGTACAAGCATACATCAGCGCCCCTCTGTCCACTCTGTCCCTCTGTCCAAGGCTTGGGCTCGATAACCCAGATGCATTATATTAATAGCTAGAGAGGGCTCCATTCTTTTGTCTTTAATTGTCCTAGAACAATAGTTCCAGAGAATCCTACATCACTTGCTACATCACTTTTTGCTCAAATCTAATCACTTCAATCTGCTGTCAGGCTTTTTCTCTAAACTGTGTGCATAATTGGATACATGTACCACAACAAAAAGATCCACTTTGACACCTGCCATTTCAGAAAACAAGTGCAAGCGAAGAAACAAGGCTATCATAATAGACAGATGTATTTATTTTGACAAGTGTGATTTGTTTTTAATTATTAATATTTCACAGTATACTAGTAACTGTCTTGTAGGCTATTTTATAAAAGCAACATCTGATAATATGTCATTACCACATTAGCATACCTCTACGCAATTAAGGCTCTAGTCAGAATAGGGGTTGACTTTCATTTTTAGTGCAAATTGCCATGAAGCTAGAGAAAAACATGAATATGAGATTTAATAATAATATTGCATTTATGCTAAGCTTTTGATCAGTAATTTGAAAACACTTCATTGTGTCTACCGCAGTGAAACCCTGAAACCTTAATCCAAGAATCTCCAATGACGGAGAATTGTATAGTTGTTTCAGTCATCTGTTTCTCTGAGATTTTTACATGTGCAATTGTTTTTAAAAAGAAATTCATATGCTTTGTTTTTGGAAATGGGTTTCAAAACACCATATATTTAGTTCTAACAGATTCAGCTGAGAAAACACCCTTAAACTGAGCAGTCCCACAGCTAGCCTTGTTGGTTTTTGTGAGGGTTAAGAAAGTGAGAGGGAACCTGGGGGATTTCTCAGCAGTCTTAGCCTCTATCTGTTTCACTCAATAATAAAAACATCTCCATTCAATATGCATCATCTCTGTTTAAATTGTCTGGGTCTGAGTCTCCCAGACAAACTCAAAATAGAAGGAAAATATGGAACGAAAGGTTTCCCCTCCCCCATTTGCACCACCCTTTCAGAGACGGAAAAAAAAAATCTGATTTTGCTTTAATTCGTCCTCAGCAGTGTCAGCTCTGTCAGAGGAGAGGGCATCCCTGCTGACAATAATCATTATAACTCCAGGAGACCAGCAGAGATAAATATACTATAAGTCATCTTCTGAGTGGGCCAAACTGGACGCGATCCTTTTGAGGTCCAGCCACTTTGCAGAAGGATTTCCTCTGTAAGACCACATTTCTCCTTGATGCCTAAAGATGTGGTTGTTTGTGATCTTTTCATAGAAAAATCCTTATATATTTCATATCAAAATATGCCAGTTGTGCTTATCGGGCTGGGCGGGGGTGTCTCTCTTTTAAATGAAAATGTATGCTAGTGTTTGGCAAATAGGATCTCCATAAATTAAAAATAAAAACACAAATCCAGAAGTGTTAATCGCTATATGTAAATTTTATTGACATTTTGTTCTAATCTCTCATGGTTGTTTTGAGTATTTGCAGAATTAATTGGAAATTGTATATTTGATATGTGTATCATATTCAAAAGCATGATGTATCGAGGGTTTTTGTTGTTTTTTGCGATTAGAAAGAAATTCCTAAATCCTATAAAAGGCAAAACAAATAGCACCAAACAAACATCTGCTGGAGGAATTAAATTATGTTTTTGTTGGTACTTTAAATATTGTTCCCCCCACCCCCTTTTTCTCTGTGTTTGGCCTACAGCAACCTTTATAAAATTTACCTGGGTAGCAGTTTCTTTATTGTGAACCAAAATTGTAGAGTTGCAAGGGGGACTCCCTCAACCTTGTTTAGCTAGAATGGGCATTTGCGTGGTTACTGTAGACCATGGTCTGGTAATGAATATCTTCTCGTAAAAGGTTGTTTTTATTTTATTTTCTATTGTATTGCCTTTGTGGCATTTTGAAGTCACATTTAAACAACTGAGTCTGCATAGTTTAATGTAGTTTGTACAATTCTGCCAACATAATTTTTTTGATTTTTCATTTTTTTCACTTTTCATTTTCATTTTTTAGGTCTCTTTCTCTATGATATATCTTATAACCCTATGATATATCATATAAACAAGGTTTTCAAAATGTTGGAATGGCACAGGGAAAAAAGTGAGAAACATCAAAATGAGAAGTTACTATTATATAAGCATGGCAAAGATGTTGGTTTGGAGGTATTAGGTTCAGAAAACGGATTCCTTGGTTACCTCTTAGGAAAGTTTCACCATTATTCCCTTTTCAGTGGCATGTGAGACCAAGATTTGGTTATATCCCAAAGGGTAGCTTTATTATTAAAAAAAAAAAAAGGAAAGATATAGGGACACATGGAGGCAGGAAGGACTGAGTTTGAAAGGACTTATTCTGATACAATCTTCTTTCCATGGGGAGGGGTTTATCCCTTTGTGAAATTGTTATCTATTGTTAAATTACTTCCAGGATATGACTAGGTTGATTTGTAGGGACTCCTGTTTCTCTATAAGGGCTCTCAATCTCCATCTCCTCATCTCTGGTCCATGCCTGTCGGTGTTTTCTATGACAGGCCTTTTTAATGGGGGACAAGTTCCATATCCCTACTTCCCCACAGGACCTAAGGACTTTGCATTACTACAGCTGGTTCAACCATGATGTTAATCTTATAATCCCCCACCTCCAGTTTCTGGTCTTGTGATTCCTCCTTCCCAAATTTCCAATTCTAAGCATCCATCAGTATGATGATGGGTGAGTTCTATTTCCTTTTTGAAGGTTTTTGCATCTTATAAAAATTCACCATTGACAATGAGGTATAAACAGAAGAGAAAAAGAACTCTTTTCTAGAAAGAGTGGACATCAGATCTGTAAAGATCAGGCCTGAACACTTCCTACTGGGGAGCTTTCACCAATCAAGTCCATAGTCAGGGTTCCAGCCTGCTATAATTAGAGGGTGACCTCCCACTGCTTTTGGAATCTGCTCCTTCCCACTAGCCACTGAAACTATTCCCACAACTGGGGATGGGGTCCCTGAAATGGTAGCTGACATAATTTTGCCAAGATAATCCTTGATGTAATGACATCTTGCAATTAAGGAGACGTTTCGCCTCAGTGTGAAAGTCTTCATAAGTTATGTTTTTGTTTTCTGGAAGCCTTAGAAATGAACTTAGCAGAGTTTTAACATTCTGTGTTGCTTTTCTCCTCTTAGGCTGCTTATTTAGGCAAAGATTAAGAAAGACCTGATAGTTTCCTAGGTCTAAGAAATATTTTACTGCTCTCTATAAATGTGTATTTTTAAAAAATTTTGCTTTCCTTCCAAAATGATTCAGTGTGCACCTTACTCTGATTTAGAACAAGGAATTATTTAGGATGTGTTTGTACCCACTTCTTAAGATGTATATGCTTATTTTCAGAAGAGGACTTTAAATGAAAATGTTTCCCCAAAGAACTCCATTCATACTCTGCTTATAAGGACAAGATGAATTTAACAGCCAACTTCTATTTTTCCTGTCTGCTGTCAAGAGCTCTGGACCTTCTTCCTTCTTGGGTCCCCAGCAGTTGTGAAAGCAGAGGAGGGCTGAAATGTAGCCCAGCGGGCAGCCTCAGCTGGCTCCACTCTCCCTCTGTGTCTGAAGTTGGAATGTCCTTTCTTTTTGTGATCAGAGTAGAAATTAAGTGATTTGGAAATAACAAATCTTTTCTACTTGATTCAAAATCCCAATTTAGGAAATAGAATGAAATACAGGGGAGTCTTCATATTCTAATGCTCCTATAGACAAGAAATACATCCCAAGCCAGGAGGAAAAAAAAAAAAAAAGGTCCTCAAATATACAGAGACATTAAATGGGACGCTATTTGTAACTTTCAGATTGATTTCCATTCATATCTACCTTCCTTTCCTTTTGCCCTTCCCTTTTCCACCAAATTTTACCACCAAATTACCGGCAATTCTCACTCTTAAGTGCTTTGTCATATGGAGCATTCTTGGAATATCTTTCTACCCCATTTTTTCCAGGTCTAGATAACATGAAGCCTTCTAGAACCCATCTGGTTAAGCACCACCCTATTCCCTATAAGCTGAACCATGATTAAATCCTTTTATCAAATTTAGCCTGGAATTAATGTGCTTGTTTATGTATCTGTCCTCTCTGCTACATGATTAGGATTTTTAGAGAGGGGAGTCTACATCTTATTCATCTTTTGTTTTCCCATAATTTATTGCTAAGAGTTTTGCACATATTAAGGACTAGGTAAGCATTTATTGTTGTTGTTTAATTTGAATTCCCAACATTTATTTTCTTTTATGGTGAGGTGTTGATTAGAGAAAGGAAGAAAGGCATTAAAAAGTAATTTGCAGAAACTGGTAATAATCACATCTAACAATTTGTATGGCGATTTGCCGTTTTACAAAAAGTTCTTGGCATATCATAATGGGGAAGACTTAATGGCAAAGCCAGGTCTGGAACATCTTTATGACAAATCTAATAGGATGGATACACACACACACACACACACACACACACACACACACACACACACACACACACACACATTTGTATATATATAGGCAAGAAGAGGGCTGTTTGGTCTTGTCCTGTTTGCATCTGATGTGTATAGCAGGAAGACAGTTTTATATGTCCTGAGAGCTACACTAACTCAAACTCCTGTCTGTTTATATTGTAATAATCCAAGGGTGTTGATTTCTATGCTGTGAATGGCAGCTTTATTCAGTGAGAATATACCTGGGCTTTTTGCACATCTTCTGGGATTACTCAAAATTTCCTATTTCCTCTTTCTCTTCCTTCTTCCCAATCTCCTTTTCTACAGATATCATAGTGAGAATAAATGACACTGATAAAACTGAAAATTAAACATTTAATGTTGAAGTCTGTGCTGCTTATAATTTTTTTTTCACTACAAAAAGTTAGGCCAAAAAAAATTAAAGTTTCAGTTTAACACAGAATGATCAAAATATACTTGCCATGGGCTTTTCTTCTTTTCTAGATTTGTTTACAATATTTTTAATATTGCAGTGTGAAAATGTCTAATTACAAATGGATGCAAAAAATTCTACCCTAAGCAAAAATTTGACATTTATACTACAATATATATAAGTAAAAGATGTATCTTTGCCTTTATCCTATCCCAAACCCTTTCTTCCTTCCAGAAGGACCTTTGTTAAAACATTTTATGCATATTCTTGTAAATAGTTTCCTATGCAGTAGGAATTATAGATAAATTATAGATAACTTGTATCATATGCTATATACTGTTCAACAGTTTGCTATTTTCACTTTCAATATATGGTATACCTGAGGAAATCTGTCCATATTGATTCTTAAAGACATTGATTTTTATGGTTACATAGTTTGTAATCTTTCCTATAATGATTGACACTTGAATAATTTTTGTCGCCAAATACTATGGCACGTGTATGAATGTATTTTCAGGCTAGAGTTCCAGAAGTAGAATTTCTTGGTCAAGATTTAAGCACATTTAAGGTGTAGATTTTTCTGTCCAGTTATCCCCAGAGTGGCTGAAAAAAGAAATAGCATAGGGCCTCCCTGGTGGTGCAGCGGTTGAGCGCTGCGCTGTGGAGCTGTTGGCAGTGTGCGATGCGAGTTCAACGCCCAGCCCGGGAGAATACCACATGGTGTGGCAGACCTCTCCTGCCTCTCCCACTGCTCCCCTCAGCAGTGTATTTCTGATCTGCCTGTTCTGCTCCCTACTCTGTCTCTGGTGAGCCCTCTCGCCGCCCCACACCTCTGGCCTGTACCCCAGCTTATATGTATAAATAAATAAATCTTTAAAAAAAAAAAGAAATAGCATAAATGAAGATAGTTTTTCCATGTGTCTTCCAGAATTGGGTATTAATAACTTTTTTCTTTATATTTTTTAACTAATTGGGCAAGTATTTTGTCACATGCTGTTCTACTGTCAGGGAAATTCAGCATGTATTCACGTGTTTGTGATATTTCTGAATGTGAATTGCTTTTCTTTTTCCCATCTCCATTTATTATCTTGGTCATTCCTGCACGGATGCCACATTTTAAAAATTACTGGAGATTATTGGAGATTACTGGAACAGCTCCTAGAGCAAGTTCCTCTCCATTTTTCTTTTTTTAGAAAATTTTAAGCTAATCTTGCACAGTTATTCTTCCAAATGGATTTTGGAATGAACTGGACAAGTTCCATAGAAAATTCTACTGGGGCTATTATTGCAATGTGCATTAAATCTATAAATTAATTTTAGGAGAGTTTATGGATTTACAGTATTGAATTTTCCAACCAAGAACATGGTTAGCCTCTCCACTTAGATGTTTTCATTTGTAGCTTTCTGTAAAATGTTATAGCCCATGTACATTTGATTTTTTTGTCTTATTGCTAATATTTTATACCTTTTGTTACCATTGGGAATGGGAAATTTTCACATTATATGTTTGTTCTAAAGGCTATTAAAGGTACGTAGTAAAGCTACTGTTTTTGTTTACCTTGTTCTAGATACTTCCATTAGATTTTCATGCTCGGAAATCCCTTTTTAAAATACAAAATAATAGATGTTGAGGTAAAATATTCAAAGGCCAATTTTATGAAGTGTAAAGAGAAACACTTCTATCACTTTTATCTCATTATAATTCTGCAGTATGAATTTTCATTTACTGTATGTTAGGCGTATTTTCACATTAGTACATGTGAATATACTATCTTGAGAAAACACATTATTTCATTGCAAGGATAATAGTGATTTATCTTTAATCACATACATGCACCTATATACATGTGTTTTTGGGTATGTGTGGGGTCCATAGTTAAGTCGATCAACAGCAAATGACATTAAAATACTTACAGAAAATCAATCTCCTTATCATAGCTCTTTCCACCCTTGATTGATCACCCTAGAAGCCACCACTTCAAGCAATTTTTGATTATTTTTCTGGCATTTTTTCCCATACTTCTGTATGTTGTGATTTTACTGCTTTCTTGATATGTCACTTTCTGTTGATGTTCCAGGTGTAAACACAGTTTTTTTTTTAAGTGCCTCTCTTTTTCTCCTTCATTTCCTCCCAAATAATAGTATCACTATTTTTAAATTTTTTTAAAGAATTATTTTATTTATGCATACAAGAACTGGGGTCTAAGTCAGAGGTGCGGGGGTGAGAGGATTCACCAGAAGCAGAGTGGGGAGCAGAACAGGTGGATCTACTGAAATACACTGCTGAGGGGAGCAGCGGTTGAGATAGGAGAGGTCTGCTGTGCCCTGACTGGGGATCAAACTCTTGCCGTAGTGGCTGGCGATAACTTGATAGTGCTGACTTTAACTCCTGCACCAACACAGAGGCCCATCACTATTTTTTTAATCTAGTAGTTACAATTTACATTATTAGAGTTATTTAGCTTTTTTTAAAAAAAATATTTATTTATGCATACAAGCTGGGGTACAGGCCAGAGGCGTGGGGCAGCAAGAGGGTTCACCAGAGACAGAGCGGGGAGCAGAACAGGCAGATTGACAGAAATACATTGCTGAGGGGAGCAGCGGGCAAGGCAGGAAAGGTTTGCCACGCCATGGGGGAATTTCCCTGGCCAGACATCGAACTCGCGTCACCACTGCCGATAGCTCCACAGCGAAGCGCTTAACTGCTGCGCCACCAGAGAGACCCTAATTTTTTTTTTTTTTTTTTACTGGGCAAAATGTGCCATGATTTTATTTGTGTTGCATTCTTAGTATCTATAATACTAAGAAACTTTGTTTCTTCTCCTCCTAACATTATGCCACTTGTCTCTTTTTTTCGTATCTCATATGCTAGAATTCCTAGAATGATGTTAAGTAGTTATGATAATACTGGTTATACTTATCTTGTCTAGGCTCTAGTGGAATACCTTGAATGTTGATTAATTATTTAGAAATCTACATGTAGAGTAGAATTCAAAGGAAAAAATAAAAATCCTAAATGTCAATTCCTCAATGATGGGATTACAGTGAAGCTCTCATAAATTTCAGGCATGATCAGCAAGAATATGAATGAAAGATGGGTAGAGAGGAGAGGGTTTAATTGATGCAGGAAAAGGATTTTAAGAGAAAGCGGAGATCAATTTGCCAGGGAAAAAAGGCATAATGGGATCATCAAATATCTGGACAATGAATAAAAATAATTATACTGTACAAGGCAATTTCACATACTGTAATTATTAGGAAAGGTTAACAGTAAGTTTAAATTTGTTTTTAATCAGAGTTGTGCAATGAGTCCACTAATGTGCTGTAAATATAAATGGAAAACAACTCTTTTGTGTCCTGTTTGGGTTGGAGAGAAAAGGGGGGCAGTGATCACAATAAATTGTCATCTCCTAAATGCTGCATTTCCCTAAAAGTGCTGGCACAGATGTTCATAGGAAATGCAAGACAATCTCAGCTTTTCCCAAGTAATGAAGGTGGAGCAAGTTGGAAGATGGCCGGTAAAGGATCGCACTACTGCCAGCATTTGCCTTTTGGAAACTGTCCTACAGACCTTGGATGGCCTGGGGCCATAGTTCTCTCAGCCTTATAGTTCATCTGTTTCCATTCCCTCTCTCACGTTCTGTAACACTAATCTGAAAGCCTACAGTAGCAGCACAAATAATTACACATCTAGTGCACACCCAAATCAGGTTTTCCTTGTGAAAGATCTAATGGGTGATCTTTAAATCTGTGTTTCAACTTACCTGGGTTTTGGGAGCTCAGGGGGACTTCACACCCTGTTCACATGACTCTCTTCTAGTATTGAGCTCTGTTATGGCGCCTTCACTAAACTTCTTACTTCCTGAAAGGTCTAAGGTGGACTCTACTTTCCTGACCAAACTATAATAAAGACACTATGATTTTCTAATATCCTGAAAGATAGCTACTCTTTTCTATTAAACAAGAAAATATATAGGGCCTCCCTGGTGGTGCAGGGGTTAATGTATCAGCACTATCAAGCTATCACCAGCCACTGAGCAAGAGTTCTATCCCCCACCAGGAAGCTGAACCATGTGGCATAGCAGACCTCTCTTGCCTTGCCAGCTGTTCCCCTCAGCAGTGTATTTCAGTAGATCTGCCTGTTCTGCTCCCCACTCTGTCTCTGGTGAACCCTCTCACCCTCCACCCCTGTACCTCGGGCCTACACCCCAGCTCTTATATACATAAATAAATAAAATAAATATTAAAAAAAAAACACAAACAAAAATATATAAACCCAAGCTTTTAGCAAAAGATGCAGAACCTACAAGTGAAGAGGGACAGCTACACACAATTTTTACCTCCTCTCTTGCTGCTGTTTCATCTTTCTTTTCAGGATTCAAGCTAGATTTTCTCTACCATCACTGTGCCTGCTCATCCTTTGAAGCCAAAAACAGCATATAAGATAGCACTAACTCTTGCCCAAGGCAGACATTAATAATTGATTACAGCAGTCTTGTCTGCTGATAGAGATTTGACCTACATTCT
The DNA here is from genome assembly GCA_004024925.1 of Scalopus aquaticus. Lineage (NCBI taxonomy): Eukaryota > Metazoa > Chordata > Mammalia > Eulipotyphla > Talpidae > Scalopus > Scalopus aquaticus. Next base: position 2,215 of record PVIJ01017707.1, on the reverse strand, counting down.
CGGCACAGCTATCTGGCCAGCCACTACTAATCGATTGAAAGTGACATGTAAGAAAGGACCTTATGAACTGTCCACAACTTGAGCGAAACCTCCCAAAGACATGAAACCATAACATTTATGCAAAAACAATCATATTCAGGCAGTAGTAGGCGGATCATACATCCGACATTCTTTTCCCCTTTGGTTTTATGACTAATCTATCATTCTAACAAGGAGACTAAATGCTTTAATTATGATGAAAGTGTGGTTCCAGCCTGTATCCCATGGGCTTCCTTTAGAATTACAGCCACAAGTTCTGAACTGTGCAAAGCCCATCCTGAGTGGGAAATGTCTCAAAGCAGACTATGCTGTAAGTATTAATTTCAATTCAAATATTTTCCCATTGCTTCACATTTGAGGTCATCTCGTCAAGTGAGTACCTAATACACACCCACACTATCAAACATGCCTGCTTTGCCAGCAACATAATTGACACAGATATTCTAGAGATAGTTTCACACTTCAGTGATGTCACCTCAGTAGAATAAACCCATCTTTGTTCTTTTCTTATGAATCACTTTAATGCATTCTAGGAGGGTTTCATATATGTAAAAGTTGTTGTCAGTTGGTTACTAATTTCTGATTTATTTTGATTAAGACTACATGAGATATGTCAGTAAGGTAACTCTTAAATTTGCTGCATTTGATACAGTATTGTAGTCATTTATTGGTTTAGTAGTATAATTTAAATATAGATTCCAGGATATTTTTATGCTGGGGAAGACTGTAATACCTTCACAGAATCCATTTAAAGTGAACTGACAGTGATTTTTCATTAATGTAGTGCTGCAGTGAATCATTACAGTTCAAGGATAATGCATTGCATGGAACTTTTGGTTATTTACTTTAATAAAATGCAATGCAAAAGAAATAAACTTCCCCTGCATTTTATTAGACTCTTGTAAATATGTTGGAGAAGGCCAAGGATTTCACTTTAAGGTCCAATATATCAACACCAAGGACGGTTACCCTCTAACTGTTTATTTTACAAGGACTCCTGGAAGTGGGGAATATGTTGCTTTTATGGTAATTGAAGATTGTCATCGTTCACTCAGTTGCCTGTTTGCCATGTTACCCCTGAGAAAAGTGACTTGAAAATGGGATATGTCTCAGCTGGGGAGGAGCAGAGCATGCTATAGATATTAATTTCAATTCAAACATTTTTTTCAACCCTCTTTGAAGTGTCAGGTGCCATACTGGATGCTGGAGGGGCCAACATAGGTAAGAAATAGCTCCCCCCCAAGTTCAAGTTCACAGTACAACTTGGGACATCAGGATATGAGCAGTGAACACTGGTCTTCATGCTGTTCTTCAGCTGCAGCCTCACTGCCTCAGCTCCTGCAGATTCTTGGCCAAAGGACACTGTTCCATGGGACCTTCTTAGACCATCCTATGTTATTATTGCAACTTCCGTCTCAACTCTCAGCACCCCTTATTCTTCTAACACAGTTTGTAGCACTTATTAACAAGGTATGTTATTCATAAATAATACATTTTTTTTTGGTCAGCTACCATCTTGTTTATTATCAGTTTCCTCCCATGGGAAGACAAATTCCAGGAAGGCAAGGATTTTCGTCTGTTCTGTTTATTGATGACCTTCTGGGTTCTAGAGTGTGCTTGACATGTACGAGGGACTCAATAAACAAACAGTGGGGATGAATATCCCTAAAAGAGCTGGGGAAACAGTCAAAGGATACATTCAAATGTTGTTGAACTAGGTCAAAGAATTGATAGGAATTTCCATGGGATGTAGCTTCCAGTTGAGAGACCACAGACAAAGCCACAGCCTGCCTAGGGAGGAAGGAGTGGCTGGGTAGCCAGGACTAGAGGGCTGTGGGATCGAGGAGGATGGCTTGGGAGTAGAAAAATGAATAATGTTGGGGCCAGATGGCAACGGACTGATAAAAATTAAAATTAGCATATAGATGAAGTTGCTGTGATAAATCAAAAGGAGAATTTTCTTTCTTAAAGACAGCAGCTCAACATCACTTATAATCAAGGAAATGCAAATCAAAACAACTATGAGATACCACCTCACACCTGTGAGGATGGCACACATTAAAAATGCAGGCAATAACAAATGCTGGAAAGGATGTGGAGAAAAAGGAACCCTTCTACACTGCTGGTGGGAATGTGAACTGGTCCAACCACTATGGAAGGCTGTATGGCGATTCCT
>PVIJ01017706.1:0-28597 GCA_004024925.1 Scalopus aquaticus | reverse complement strand
GAAGGAGCCGGAGGGAGGGAAGGGAAAGGGCACAAAATGGAATAGAAAAGAACACAAGGGACCATGGAGATGGATCACGGGTGAATTGGTGGTGGGCTACCCTAGGGGAATACAAAATGTAAAAGACATAAATAACAATAAAAATATATATATAAAAAATAAAAAAAATAAAAAAATAAAAAAAAAAAAAATAAAAAGTATTTACTGAGAACCTACTATACGTTAAATATCTTTCTGTGCCCAGTGACTCAGTGGAGAGGCATGCTCTTATCCTCACACATCCCCATTTCTGTTCTATCATCAGACTGGTATCTCACTCTGTCTTGAAGATAGTACCTGGTCACTTTCTGGTGAGTATGTCAAATCTCTGCTGAGATTAGACATCTTCTCTAAATTCAGTTGTACTGGGCTAGGATTAGGTGACTAATAGTCCCAGATTCCTTGTGACTGAGTTGTTTCCATGACAAAGAAATTCCATGTGGCTTCTTGCAAATAATACACATAGAAGTGTACAGAAAATATTAAGTAATAAATGGAAAAAATAACCTCAGAATAATTCTCCTGCCATCCTTACTGATTGAGATCAAAGTATTTTTTTTTTAAAGTAGAGAAAGATTTATGAAATGACTATCTGCTATTCTATGCACTCAACTCTATCCCACAGATTCTTGGGAGTTACACCAAATGTCTTACACAGTTTACATTGTTTTTATTTTCCAGCTAAATATTACTAATATACATTTTGCAAAAGGAGATAGCATTATTAGATCATACAGTTAAATGTTAAGATGTTATTTTTAATAATCGCTATTTCATTTAATCCATCTGAGTTAATTTTAATCTTGTAATTGCAAATAATTGCCAAATCAGTCATATAGGGCTTAAATTTATAAATAAAATCGGAATATATCCACATGGAGAGAGTAGACTATTTTATTGCCAGCTTTCTCAATTACTCTTTAGTTTATGAAATTATTTCTTCAAATTAAGATTGGACAGATGGAAACCAATCCCACTTATGTTGGAAATATTATTATAACCTGGATACAAAATTTGCTTTAGTAAAATAATTAGAGAAATTTTAGAAATATAGTTTTTAGTAAATGAAGCCCTGTAAGCCTTCTTTCTTCAACTAATAGCAAAAACTGATTAATAGGCAAATCAGGGAAGCAGATATTAGAGTGAATTAACCTCAAAGTTCAGATATGTAACTCGTAACTGCCAATTTTCAGTGCTAAAATAAATTTCTTAAATATTTTATAATTAAAAGAGAATAAAATTTTAATAAGCAGGTAAATGGTTTTTATAGTACTCTGGGAATGGCCAGTTTCATTCAGATGTGAAAAGAGTGTTTTCTGTCATATACTTAACTGTAGTTTAATGGTTGATTAACTTTTACAGTAGATATTTAATGGAAATTAAGTGTTTAAAGCTTGATTCTATTGGAAACCTATCCTGATGAACAAAAACGATTCCATGTATAAAGGAAAGTAGAATGAAATGTTTGTATGTCAGGATCACTAATATGTTATCACTACTTTACTGCCTTGTGTATTTTTCAGGTTATAAACTAAAGAAATGATAACTCTGATAATAGGATTAAATGTTACTACCTAAGGGGCCTCCCTGGTAGCGCAGTGGTTAAGCACTGCGCTATGGAGCTGTCAGCATCACGATGTGAGCTCGATGCCAGTCTGGGGAGATTCCCAAATGGTGCAGCCGACCTCTCCTGCCTCCCCTGCTGCTCCCCTCAGCAGTGTATTTTCGTCGATCTGCCCGTTCTGCTCCCCACTCTGTCTCTGGTGAACCCACTTGCCGCCCAACGCCCCTGGCCTGTACCCCAGCTTGTATGCATAAATAATTAATCTTTAAAAAAATGTATTTTAAAAAGTTACTACATAAGATATTTAAAAGTTGCAAGAGAACAGATCCTAAAAGTTCTCACAAGAAATAAACATTTTTTTTCTAACTGCATGAGATAATGGATGTTAACTAAACTTGTGGTAATAATTTTATAGCACACATATAAGTGAAGTGATTATGCTATGCTTGCTTAAACTTGTACAGTTTCGTATGTCGATTATGGCTCAATAAAAGTGAAAACAATTTCTTAGGTAATACCTAAAAAAAATGAACTTTTTTTCCTAAATGAGCAAACTCATAAGATGCCAATATCATCTTGGAAAATTTGAAAGAGAGTATTAAGAAAATAATCTCTTGAAAATGTAATGTTTGATAATATGCTAATTTTGCTATTTCCTTACTTTTCATAATGAAAAATAGTATTTAATGTGACTAACTACATGGAAAAAGTGCAGGCATACCTTTACCTACTATTCTTTCTGAAATACTTTTTTCTCTGATTAATGCTACCAAATTCAAAAAATTCAGTATTTTTTGGCCAAACATACTTTAATTTGTAAATATGCCCTTTTATTCTCCTGAAGCATGTCCTGCTATGCAGAAGTAGATTTTTCAGTTTCCTCTCAACTTTAATGTTTTTCTCTACCTTTATGGTATGTGAATATATGATAAATCATTGACCCTCTCTCTTGACTGGGGTCCTTAGAGGCATCTGATAAATAACTTGATCCTTTTCCTGCCCTTATTCCAAGGGTGTAAGCGACTTGCCTGCACCCTCTTTGACTCTCCCTGCTTGCCTTCCCATCTCACCTTTTTCTTTGTGCAGACACTTGTCTGACCACAAAGCCTGAATACTGTTTTAGTCTTTATTTTTTTAATGTTTATTTATTTATGCATACAATAACTGGGGTGTAGGCCAGAGGTGTGGGGGGTGGTGAGAGGATTCACCAGAGACAGAGTGGGGAGCAGAACAGGCAGATTGACTGAAGTACACTGCTGAGGGGAGCAGTGGGCACGTCAGGCGAGGTCTGCTGTGCCATGTGGGGGGCGCCCTGGCTGGGGATGGAACTGGTGCTGCAGTGGCTGCGGATAGCTTCACAGTGCTGACTTAACCCCTTGCGCCACCAGGGAGGCCCTCTTTGAGTCTTCAGTATATGCAAAGGCAAAACAGCTCTTTCCCCACCTTGAGTGTAATTTAATTAAGTTTACTCAGTACATTAAATAGTGTCCAAAATAATCATGCAATTCATGTCATTTTGTTCTTCCTACAGTCTCTTAAATTCCTCAGAGTGGAAATTAAAGCACTTCACTCCTTGTTTTGGACTCTGATGGGATTTTAGAAGTGATCGTTAATTACCAATTAATCACACCCTTGTCTTAACGCATCCGAGTGTAAAACCAACTGAGGAATAGTTGTAGAAATAAAGTAGATGGAGATTAAATGTCAGATAATTATTTATAATGATGAATTGGAAAGTAGTTTGGAACTTTGGGACACATGGGTTTATTAATATCTTCCACCATAATTGAATGTATATACACCAAACCACCCGGTTGCAGACCACTCTAGAGGAAACAATCTAAACACCGAGGAGAAGAAAGGGTGGACCCCTGGATTCAGGTTCATATTCTATTCCATTACTTTTTCTCCCATGGCAAATCGTGAGGGGGGAGACAGGTTGAAGCTGGAACCTTTTTCTCCCATGAGTTTCCCTTCCTGTACATAGGCTCCTCTATGTAGGAAATAAGAATTCCCACCGCTCCCTTTCTGTCAGCCTCCCTTTCTTTTCCCCAGTCCAGTAAAACTGTCAAGCTTCATTAAATGATAAATCCGAGACCTACTCTAATCTCTCTCTACCTGCACGCACACCTCACACACACCATTCACCTGCACTAACCAGGATTGATCATTTTAATTCCTTTGTCATTCAGCAACAATCAGGTGTCTCCATTACCAGGTACTGTGCTCAGCCTCAGAGATGCCAAAATAAACAAAACACACCCTGTTTCCAAGAGGTTCATTGGACACTTAACCAAAATATTTTATTTATCTGTTCTTTTTAAATCGTTGGTATTTCCCTGCTGGGATATTATTCTCCTTCGATGTCTCCTTCGATGTTCAGATTTTGTTTTGCATGTCACTTCTAGAAGATTCCAAATCTTTCTCTGTAGGCAGAATTTCTCCTGTATTTCTTCTTCCTCGGTTAACTCTTGGTTCAGGTGTCTTTTGTGTCTCTTTGGGGATTAGTTTGGTGACTTTGTCTGTGGGGCTTTTTTTTTTTTCCTATGGGAGTTCCTTGAGGGGTTTTACTGTTTAACTACACAGATTCATGCTTCTTTCTTTAACTTCCCAGGTGTTCTGTAGCTCAATGCCATTGTCCTTTGACTAACTTGTCTCTTTTGCATGTGATTTGCTGGGTTATGTGTCAGCCTGGCTTCATTTTATCCTAAGCCAGTTATTTTGCTAAGTGTTGTTCGCATGTTGTATGTCAACTCCCATGTCCAGTTTGGTCTGTCATCACAAATAGCTTCTGAGAAACCTGTCACTGTCCTCCCATGCCCTCACATTGGTCTCCAGTCTTGATTGTTTCCTCTGTTCCTCTTCATTTGCTCTCTCTGCTCAATTCGCTCCTCTGTGGCTTCTGCACTAACTACACCAATGAGACCGCCCTTGAGAAGACCATCAGCCGTATTCAGTGTCCCTCATCCAGTGGTCAGATTTGTGTTCCGAGTTTACTCATTACATAAGAAACTCTTACCATTTGATGTCATTGAAGGACTTTGCTCTTGGCTTTCACGTAGTCATGAAAATTATCAATTATTTTTCCCTTTATTGAAGTAGTGTTGATTTGCAACATTACATGGGGGAATAGCTTCATACCTCGTCAAATATATTGCCTACCACCCCCACCATTCAAGCATCCATAGTCCTTTACCACAGACCATTGTGTTGTTATTATCTCACTAGTCGTCCCTTCCCATCTCTATTGCTGGCTTCTTTCCCCCTAACCTTTGACCCTAGGACCACCACTCTCATTTGCACAGGTACAGATTATGGCCTACATATTTTCCATGTGATGATACTGATGACACCTTCTCAGCAATTGTACCATGGCAGGCCAATGTAAGTTGTGGAGTCTGAAGTCAGACTGCTTGGTTTTTGTAGAACCTTGAGAAAATGACCTCACCGCTAACTCACTTTCCTTAAGTTTAATGTGGAGATGATAATAGAATCTTTAACAAACGTTACTTTCGACAATTCGGTTATAAATGCATGTGGGATCCTTAGAAAGTACTTAGTTCTTAGTGTCCCATAAGTGTTAGATTTTTCCATCATCATCATTATTATGTGAGGCTCTCTCTGGGTGTTCTGTGATAGTGATGTATTAGAGTCCCTATCTTCCATCTTTGGTGAGTATTCTCAGAATTACAGAAAATAATGTTCTGTGAAGAGAAGGTACAAAGATATGTTGCCCAAATTTTGGGTAGAATCTGAAGTTGAGTGCTAATTGCTAAAAGCTCGCATAAAATATATCTTATTTAAAAGAAAACATGCAAGAAGAGCATCAGTTGTGTGAACACTTTTCCCCTTAAGTTTCATTTTGCTGCTTACTGTACTTACCATAGAAAATTATTTTAAGTTAATCAAAATATCTGGTGTTTTAAATGACCTTATGGAAGTGAAGTAAAAACATGTAAATACCCTTCAAAAATATATGTGGCTTTATAAAAATAATAAGAGTATGCAGATGGCATTTCTTAATTTTATGTTCAAAGAAAATAGCTTTTGGTAGTCTATCCATCATCCTCTATTTTCTTTGAGTTCCTTGTAATCTTTATCCTATTTCAATTATGTCTTCAGTGATTCCATTCATTTCTTATATGCTTATTATGTTCTATTAAGCAAATGTATATGCTCATTAGCAAATCAAAAGAAACTAAAAATATTTGGGAAATAGCATTGATGCAATCTTTATTATACTTTGATATTTATTTCTCCATCATTTAGATATTTTTGATGCTTTCCATAAAAGGTATTTTTACAGATTAAAATGTTTATTGATTTTGTACGTGGATTTGTTATAAGTCAATAGAGTTTTAAATTGTTTATCACATTTAATCAAGTATTGTGTTTTTAAAATTACTGATTCTTCCATACTGATTAAACTCAATCATTGTCCTGAGAAAATTTAGCCAAGTAACAGGCATTTTGGCGAGCATAGCTCTCTGCATTATTTGTTGGCACTGTGAATCAGGCATACAAGCATTAGACTGAATTGTAATTATGCAGGGAAAATATCTGGATGGAAGACATATCCCTTTGTTCAATATAATGACTTGGCAGGCACAACGAAATGATTATTACCATTCTTGTTTTATCTTACACGTGCGTGCTAGAATACACAGGCACACACACAATCATACTCTGCAATTCTATGAGAGATGTTTGCTTAAATATTTTGTATATATGTTAAGGGTATGAATTTAATACTGAAGTGATAAGCTCAAGATTCTAGTTACTACATATTTCTATTCTGGTAGCTCCTGCTTTAATCATAGCAGGACATTTCTTGATGTTAATTTACATCTTCCTCTTACCCCTGTGCAAACTACCGCTTGACCTGAACTACTCTAGAAATTTCAATACCTTCTTTCCTCACACCCTTTTGCACAATTTACCATTAAAAGAATATATTGCTTCCATGCTTAAAACATTCAGTGGCCTCCTGCTATTCTTAGACATCCCAAATCCTCTTCAGACTCTGTATGCTCCCATCTACTTTGTTGACTTCTCTCTGAATAGGTTTTTCCTATTCCTTCTGCTCCACCCACATGAGTTCTTACTCAAACAAGCCGGGATGGTTTCCACCATGGAAAATTCCCATATGCTGCTTGATATTGAGAGGGTGATTTCCCGCACTATATCCAGCTCACTCTTACTCACCCCTTGGGTTTGGGGTACTGGTTTCCTCCTGGGGAATCCTTGACAGTCAGGGTCCCAGAACCTGTGCTCTCCTGTTCTCCTTACTCACTCATGGTAGCAGTTAATACACTAAGAATTTAAAAACTAGTTGTTTCACTGGCAGGTTATTATTCGTTCTTGTCTATTGATCATAAGCTTCATGAGAACAAGAATCATACTTTTCACTTCAATGAAAGCCCTCAATTACTGTTTGCTAAATGAATAAAAGAATGAAAATATAGGGCCTCCCTGTTGGCGCAACGGGTTAAGCTCGGCACTATGAAGCTATCCAGAGCCACTGCAGCACTAGTTCAATCCCCGGCCAGGGAAATACCCACATGGTGCAGCAGACCTCTCCTGCCTCGCCCGCTGCTCCCCTCAGCAGTGTACTTCAGTCACTCTGCCTGTTCTGCTCCCCACTCTGTCTCTGGTGAGTCCTCTCACCACCCCACGCCTCTGGCCTACACCCCAGTTTGTATGCCTAAATAAATAAATCTTTTTAAAAAAGAATGAAAATATAAATATAAATCATTATGAAAATAGTGTTTTAAAAATATTTATTAGCTGTGGCAACAAATTATATACCCCATGTTCTTGAATTTGGCCATACCTGGAAAGATAACTGAAGTAGAGTCTATTAGTCTTAGTCTAAATTAATGAAAATCTTGGAAGAATGGGAAACAGTTGAAAGAGTGAGATGTTTTGAGAAGACTAACCTGTGCTAAGCATTACATATGGTAAGAGAGAAAAACCCAGAGGTTAGTAAATATTTACATACTTGTTCAAACACAACTGAATATGTATATTTATTCCTGATTTCATAAAGTCAAGTGTTCTTCTAAGGGTAAGAAATTTTCTGCAATATATTGAGATTTCTTAAAGTAGTACTGATGACTATTGACTTGTAATTTTGCATTTTAAAAATACCATTTTAGAAACCTGCATTTATTTCCTTAAGATTGTCAATTTCGTGTTTCAGAGGAATTGATTTTATCCAACAACCAGATGATTATTCACTGGCTTAGGTTTTATCAATGCAATCCACATAAATGAATGGTTAGATTCTCCCAAAATTAGAACGTAACAAATGGCATATTTCTTAATTGAGTATATGGCTCTTCCAATAAAATACTGAGACTCTCAACAAATCGACTTTAAATCTTAATGTAGAATGTCAGTTTATCATGATTTTTGTTAGTGGTGGTCTGTCCCTCTCCCTTAGAGATTCATATCCAGTATAGTTGAGACATATGTAGCATTAGTAAAATACTAACATGATTCTCACCTTTCTCACCTCCTGCCCCTTGCTGATAATCACATCTCTATTTTTACCGATGGTTAGTCTTAGAATTATTATAGCCATAGAGACAGATACCCACAGGAGGTTCAAGGTGTCTGAAACTAAAATTAATTTTTTAACTTCATTTTGACACCACCATTCCTGTAAAGGCTTCCATAATTAAATAGAAATCCATGCAGATATCAACTACATATAGTATTTGCATTTTGGGAGTTATATACAATGAGAATATTAGGCTGAAGGAAAAGTGGAAAGATCCAGAACTGAGACATATGAAGAAAATAAAGGAATGGTTGAATTTTTTAATGGAGCTTTTCTCCATTTCAAGTATTTTTATATAGAAAGGGGAAAGGAAAGTTATCTGCTAAAAGCAGGATGTTGTACAATCCATTTTTTGGAGAAACAGAAAGATAAAGGATCGTAAAATTCAAGTATAAAATGTATACACGTTCTCTGCGAAATAAATGTAAACTTCATGTGGTAGTTACCACAGCATGGTGCTTTCTTAAGGTGCTTTCTTATATGTTTCTTATGTTTTATGTGTTAGCTGTTTTTAATAAACATTTGAAAAGATTTTCAAGTTTATGAACAATGATCACATACGTGAGTCATACAGCTCACAATTCTCAGTGAAGGTGCACAGTCTCTTTGCCTCAAGAAACTGTTGCTTTGTTTAGGTAGCATTTGTGTCAAAACCCTGTAGAAGAAAATTTTACTACATTTACAAAAGGAAACTATGACGTAATAATGTGTTACTCTTGTATATCTGATGAAAATCAAATTATATTTTGCTGTTTCAATGCTTTAAATTAGATTAGTAGTGCAGGAATAAAAAAAACAAAGTAAGAAATAGCGTATGAATGCTTACATAGGCTTTTGTTTTGTTCTGGCACGTAGATTTTTTTTTTCATGAGGTGCTGTAATTATTAAAATATTTTCACTTAATGAATATTTCTAATATAATTGCTATCATGTAGGTATCAAATCAAAACTAACCTACACCATAAATGCTGACTAGAACTGCAGACTATGCACTGAAAATCTGAAATCGTAACAAGATACAGATTACGGAGAGTAGCATAGTTTATCATACAAATAAAAGAATTAATCTGCATCCGGGTTTCTCAAATTTAGCTCTGTTAACTTGGGATGACATGATTGGTTGTTGGGCTGCCCTGTGCATTGTAGGAAGTCTAGCGTCATCCCTAGTCTAACTACTGGATACAAGTAGTCTGAGTTAATGTCCAGGACCATGGAGCGTCCCAAGATGCACCAGGTCCTATCTTCTGGGTAACACAAAGGTCTACAATTCAGATAGTTTCTCATATATGGATTCAGATTGTGCATTTTTGGCATAAATAATGTTTCCTCCTCAGTTTTTGAGCAGGCCCAATGCAAATAAGGAACCAATGTGTCCCCCTCCCCCGACATACTGAGCAAGGGGGCTGCTGGAAATGGGACAAAGCTGAATGGCAATTTTGTGAGCCACTGGTGTGGAGTGATGCATGTGTGCTCTCTTTTCTCATTGCAGCGGCTGTGGAAGGTAGTCTCCCCTACCTCCCTCCCCGACATCCCACTGCCCCCGTAGCCCCCACCGCACAGGCCTTTGCTCCCCTAACCCTATGTGTGTGTGTGTTTATGGAGGGGGTGTTTAGAAGCCTCTAATCTCAGCAGCAGCAGGCCTCTGCCACCTCCTTGCTAATTCACAGTCTCCCTCTCCCCTGTTACTTAGAATAATTTTTTTCCCCCATTTATGGTGCACCAAAGGACCTTTTGTTTGTATTTATGGTGGGAGTGGCCAGCCCCAAAACCTGTGAGAAATTCTGACCCAATGACAGTTTTTTAGACCATTTGCCCAGGAACGCTTTAAGTTGGCTCTTGTGTCTTTTTGGCATATCCTCAATTTGCTTTAAGCATTTCCTTATGTTCAGAGACAAGATATTCCAGGACCATTTTGTATTTCATTTGCTGCAGTTCAAGTCAGTCATTACTCCAAAGATACCTAATGCCTTTGAGTAGGGAATAGCAATTATAAATTACTCTCAACCAGCTCTTAGACTTGTTTTCAGTGTTTTGCACTTTTAGCTGACCTTTTTCTTTCTGGAGGTAATTTTGTCTGTGTTCAGTAACCTTTAGAGTCCCTACTCTCCCCTCTTTTCTAGGTCATCTCTAGAAGTTGTATGAGACATACAGTTAACTGCCCGACTCCCCCCATCTCTACTACCCTTTTTTCTGCCCCATCAGCCTGGTACCGCTCCCAAGAGAGCTCTGATGGAATTTGTTGTCTGTTTATCTGCTTATAAGAAATTGCAAATTTGAAGTATTCTTTATCTTCTTGTTATGCTGACAATGTGGCTTATTTGTATTATTTGTTCTCACTGTTTATCAAGTGACTTTTGAAGAATTTGTAGAGAGATTCAGATTTTGGCAACTACCATCATCCTAGGGCAACCCAGAAGGCCTCTATAATCTGTTATTAAAATTCCTAGCATTATTTAAAATTTTCCACTTAAAATATCATTAGGATAAGAAACTTATTTTCTAGACATTGACCACTAGAGTCAACAATTTTGGTTTAGACTTAAAAAAAATAAAAATTTAAAATATTTGAATTACTTACCTCTTGGTTCTCATTTTATATCTAAATTTTGCTTCTGCGTAGGCTTTTGGGATATGTAAAAACGTTTGTCAACAGAATGAAAACCAGCAATCCATGAGATCAGGGATGTTTTTTAATGTGTGTAAAATGAAAAGATTTTGCCAAGGAACACAGGACTCTATCATACTTTATAACAATTTGGTTTCGTGCATAATCATACAATCTAACTCAAGCTTGTTATAGCCAAACCATTTTTCATTGTTCTGTCTGATAGGTGGTCTGGGTGCTATTATGATTGTTTAGACAGTGGTGCCTGTCAATTATGAACCAAAACAATGGAATTTGAGAATCCTTTTTGCTTTTATACAGACCTTTCAAGCGGAGGCAGCCTTACAAATTCGTTCAGCTGTGTGTCAGGCCATTTCATGATTGTCTTCTTTCTCTTTTGTTTGATTGATAGTTTGGTTCTATATAAGTGCAGGATAAATTTAATGCCTCTTTGTACATTTTCCTACATATCATTGCTGGATTTATGATATTTATCATGCATAGCTTATAAACCCCTACAACTTTCTTATGTTATGCTATTGGTTAGGAAAATATAATTAACCACATTATTCATACCCTAAGGCTGAAGCAGCAACAACATTCTCCCATTTTTATCAAAATATACCAGTACTCTAAAGTTCTAACTCAATGAAATGAAGTAAAATGCATTTCAATATTGTTTAAACTTATTTAAAATAAAACTGTAAATCTTTCCTTCATAAAGTATGCCTCTGAATTTTAATAAATTAATATAATGTAGACATATCATATAGGTTATGTTTTATAGCAAGTATTGATTATTAATTTCCATTTAAGTTTGTTTTGGTTCACTAATCTAAGGATTTCAGAATGGTAAGGGTTTTTCCCTGTGTGTATTTAATGTAAATCTGTGATACATGGTTTCTGCTTCCTGGTATTCACAACCTGTGTAAATTTTTCCTGCTTATGTGGGCTGGAGTTGGTCATATGCTTCTAAACAATACAATAGGGTGATATTGAATGGATATCCCTTCTATGGCTAAGTTACAAAAGATTGTGACTTCTTACTATTAAACTGTCTCGATTATGAGACCTCCCTGGTGGCACAGGGGTTAAAGCTTAACACTACCATGCAATCACATCTATAGCCTAAGTTCGATCCCTGGCCAGGGAGCTGAGAGACCCACATGGCCCAGCAGACCTCTGCTGTCTCTCCTGCTCCTCCCCTCAGCAGTGTATTTCAGTAGATCCACCTGTTCTGCTCCCCACTCTGTCTCTGGTGAATCCTCTCACCCCCCACACCTCTGGCCTACACCCCAGTACTTGTATGAATAAATAAGTAAAAATAAATCTTTAAAGAAAATAAAATAATAAACTCTCTATGTTGCCTTTCAGCTTGTACACTTTGATGAATCAAGCAGCCGCATTAGAGAGGTCCACCATTGTAAAGAACTGATTTTGGATCCAGCTAAAAGCCAGGAAGAACCAAGTCAGTTCAGCGTTCCCCAGAGAACTGAATTCTGCCAACAACTGTGTGAGCTTGCATATGGATCCTTTGGCAGTTGCGTCTTTGGATGAGACCACATCCTCAATCAAATCCTTCATTGCAGGCTTGTGAGAAGCCTTAAGCAAGAAGACTCAGCTAAGCCATTGCAGGATCCTGTTCCACACAAACTGAGGTACTCAATGTGTGTGTTGTAAGGCATTAATTTTGGGGGTTGTTAGTTACACAGTAATAGAGAGTTGATGCAATTTCCTTTCATTTATCTTTTAGCAAAAATATATTGATTACTACTATACATAAGCAAATGTGCTTAATAACTGAATCCAAAGCTAAGATACATCCTCTCCCTCCTTCCCAATATCCATGCGTGCTAAGTATTTGGTATATAACAGATATTTGGTTTATATGTATTTTATTAAATGAAAATGTCTTTAAACTTAATTTCTACCAACATTCCTAAAAGTATGAATTATAAGATGAAATGTAATTTGAATATGAAGTTAGGAAGTTTGACTTGCACTTATGTGTGGTTTTAAATACGTGGACCGGGCCTCCCCGGTGGCGCAGCGGTTAAGCGCTGCGCTGTGGAGCTGTTGGCAGCGGCGACGCGAGTTCGACGCCCGGCCGGGGAGAATCCCACATGGTGCAGCAGACCTCTCCTGCCTCGCCCGCTGCTCCCCTCAGCAGTGTACTTCTGATCTGCCTGTTCTGCTACCCACTCTGTCTCTGGTGAACCCTCTCGCCGCCCCACACCTCTGGCCTGTACCCCAGCTTGTATGTATAAAAAATAAATAAATAAATAAATAAATAAATACGTGGACCAAAAAAGTCATATCCAGTGGTTGAAATGATATCATTAGATTTCAATATGGTATTTGTATCAAAGAAATCATTTTTATTTTCTCCTATCTTTCTAATTTTTAATTGATTACTTCTTTGAAGCTGCTAAAGTAAGTATTTTGGGTTAGATTATTTTGAGTTCTCATGGTAAGTATTCTGTTGGGGGAAAAAAAAAAAAAGAAATGTCCTAAAAGTTTAGAAGCTAAGATGTCCTTTCGTATCTGTGTCCTCTCCAAGAATCCTAGGGAATGACAGAAGAAAACAAGAGAGACAGAAAGACAGACACACAAGAGAAAATTTAGCAGACTATTTAAAATGTGTATGTACTGGCCTCAGGTTGTACATTAAAATGTGATATTACCTGATGTTACTTCTCAGAGTACAAAATAATAAATATATCTAAGTAATTCTTTGCATTGCATCTATATTGATTACCCTCGCTCCAGCAAACACCATAACATTTCAGATCCTCTCATAAGATGCTAGTGGCTCATAATAAAATCAGTGAGAATAGTAAACTTTTGATGTCTATCCTCAAGGAAAGATAAAATCCAGTGACTTTTTATTTCCTTTTTTGGGAAATAGCACTTAGCACATGCAAATAGTATATGATAAGTTATATCTGAAATAGGTTTTATTTGTATCCTAATGCAGATACACTGATCAAAACTGAAACTACAGTATAGATTATGTTTACAATATACAAAATACATGCTAGCACATAGTAATCAAAAAGTAATCAAAATCATCAGTTGTTTTTTCAATTATGACTATATTTTGACTGTTAATGTAAAGTGACTATTAATGTAGTCATGAATGTATTTAAGTGGACTTGGATATTTATGCCTAATTACTAAATGATACCAGAATATTATTTAGGAAGCAGTAATAACATAAAACTTCAAGAAGAAAATACATTGTTAACACTTACACCTCCCTATTTTATCTTTTCTTTGATCTTCATGGCTTCCTGTGTTAAACTTTTAGTATTTGCTTAGTTTTTTATTGTGTTAATTCAGTGATATGGAAAATATCAGCAACAACTAGAAGTAGAAGAGATAATATTGATAAATATGGGCGAAAGTCAGTGCCTATATTTGTACTTAAATTTTTATGGATTTAGAGCTTTTTGCTAAATGTTTGGAAAGCATTTTAGGACAATTTGTGTTCATGAGATTCATAATTTTGTGAGTATTGTATATGTTCTGGTGTATTTTAACTATTCTATTTTATGCATATTTATATATTAATTTACTTCTATCATTCCACATGTATTTGATACACTTTATTTGAAGAGATACACATAAGTAACACCAGTAAATATAAAATCAATGCTTCAAAATTCTGAAATATATAAAAATAAACAGTCATAACAAAACCTTAGCATAAAGTATAACGTTTAACTCTTCTTGGATGGCAAAAGAAAAAGGAAAACACTATGTATTTCATATTATCATGGCTTGGTAATGGAAAATGCACGATTTTCTTACAACAGTACATCAGTATATCCTTTTGACAAATTCTAGATAATATTTGGTTTTATATTGGGATACATTGTGTTATATAATAATAATCAAAGACTAAAAATCATTTTAAGTGAAAAATGTAGGAATATTACTTCCATGACCTTTGATCATTTTATACTAATTTTAAATAAAAATCAAAACCTAATATGATAACTTAAGTCAAACCATTTTGATTGGGTACAGAGATCATATAGCATTTATCAATCTAATCATTACACAACAGGAATCAACAAACTTTTTCCATAGTCAGATAAAAATATTTTAGACATTGTGAGTCAGACATTCTTTATCACAGTTACTTAACTCTGCCATGGTAACATGAAAGCAGGTATACTTTTTAAATAAATGGACATACCGTGTTCCAATAAAGCTATATAAAAAAACAGGTAGTAGGCCGAATTTGACTCATACATATTTATCTTGGAATATATTTTGATCTACTTTCTTAACATTCCCTGTAATTTTTATGTGCTCAACAGTGACCAATAGTATATTCCAAACTGAAACACTAATGGGAAAATAAGTGCAAACATTCAGGGGAATAAATAAACAAATTATGACCTATTTATACAGTTAAGTACTACTCTACAGTGAGAAGCAACAACCAAGTGATATGTGGATCAACTTGGATGCATCTCAAACATTTCATGCTATATTAAAAAAAAAAAAAAACAGAGAAGAGTACTTACTGTATGATTATGTTTTGATAAAGTAGAACAAGCCATTGTAAAAAAAAAATCATAAAAGAGCCTAGCCTGGTTGTTGGGGCGATTGAATGGGAATCGGACATGAAGAAACTTACTTTATGGATTTAAAATTTACCTCATTTTTTAAAAGATTTATTTATTAATGTATACAAGCTGGGTGTAGACCAGAAGTGGGGGGGGGGGGAACGGATTCACCAGAGACAGAGTGGGGAAGCAGAACAGGCCTATCTAATGAATTACACTGCTGAGGGGAGCAGCGGGCGAGGCAGGAGAGGTCTGCTGCTCCATGTGGGAAGCTCCCTGGCCGGGGATCGAACTTGTGCTACAGTGGCTCTGGATAGCTTCATAGTGCTGTAACTAAATTTACCTCATTTTTAAAAGTAAAAAGTGGCTAAGATAAACATTCATTTGTCAAAGCCATTCTTATCAGAGCAGGATTATTAGCAACCGGGGATTGAAGTCGAACTCAGAATTTGATTCACTGATCTATAGATGGTACTCTTTTACATATTTCAGAAGTTAGATTTCACATTTACTTACATTGTGACTTCCTTCAGTGTTGGGCACATAAACAGATACCAAAAAGAGAACAAAGCTAATATACCTAGAGAAATGATGATGGGCCAAACATTATGTCCTGTATTTATAAATGATAGTCTTATAGTATATCTGTGATATAAATATGGGTAAACTGAAATTATTTTTAAAGATTTATTTATTTATGCATACAAGCTGGGGTGTAGGCCAGAGGTGTGGGGTGGTGAGAGGATTCACCAGAGACAAAGTGGGGAGCAGAACAGGGAGATCGACTGAAACATACTGCTGAGGGGAGCAGCGGGCCAGGCAGGAGAGGTCTGCTGTGCGATGTGGGAAGCTCCCTGGCCCGGGATCTCTGGATAGCTTCATAGTGCTGCGCTTAACCTGTTGCATCACCGGGGAGGCCCTGCTAAACTGAAATTTTAAGGAATTATGTAAATTGTGCAAGAATACATACTATACATCAAAAAAAATTCTTATTTTCCTAGCCTCAAATGCTAGTTCCTCCCAACCTTAATGAAGCTAGCAGTTTGCCCACAGAAGATTCAGAGAAACCACCCAATCACAAAATGTCATTGTAAAGGGGATCCCCCATTAAGTGTGACTTCAAAGATAATAGTGGGAGATCTTGGTAAACCTTCACTACCTGGACTAGACTGAGCCCACCCTTGAAGCACTTACTGGAACAAAACCCAGCTTGTCACACCTGTGAGAGTTCTTCTTGGGGCCATTTTCCATGGCTTATCAGCAAGGAAAGTCTTC
Organism: Scalopus aquaticus; assembly: GCA_004024925.1. Taxonomy (NCBI): domain Eukaryota; kingdom Metazoa; phylum Chordata; class Mammalia; order Eulipotyphla; family Talpidae; genus Scalopus; species Scalopus aquaticus. The sequence continues at coordinate 11,969 of PVIJ01017706.1, read as the reverse complement.
ACTGCTTGCAGATGAGCCAGACAGGTTGTTTGCTGCTTCCCCCTCATGCTCATGCAGCTGTGGCCTCACAGATTACTGTCCATGTTTAGGGAACGGGGTCTCAAGTGTTATATGTGTGAAAGTCCACGAAGAAATGTGAATTTAGGAAAAGAACATTGTCCGTTAAAAAGGTGTTTCTGATAACAATAGACACACTATATTCTTCTTTTCCCTTTTTCATAGCCACCAAATTTAGCATTTGACCAAAAGAAAAAAAAAATATTTTGCCCTATTGTACAATGGTTTATACTCTTGGCACCCTTAACATATGGAAATGATACTAATAATAGGGTTTTATGCTGTAATGAATCTGTTGTCATTAGTAACTGCAATTTAATTTAAAAAATAGAAGTTTTTCTCAGGCATTGCCATGAGACTTTGCACATAAAATTCACAGAAAAGAAACATTTTCCATGTGAAGTAATGAAAGTTAAAATGACACTTTGACAGTTATCCATTTATTTGGGCTTGTTTCCCAAGTGTTTCCTTAGTATTCTTTATTGTTTTCTATGGGTTCCATTTGTAGGATCCATTGTATATAAACTATCAGTTCTTGGCAAACAAGTGGAGACTAGGGAAGATGTTCTGCAAATGATTACCCCAAAATGAATAATAACATGAACTGTAACATAAAAATAATTTGTGCTACTTTTAATCTAATTTAAAACCACCTGCGTTTTTGTAAGAATTGAAACCTACAAAGACTCTGCCAAACCTCAAGGTTTACATTTTCACCTTGGATATTGATTTAACATACTATGGTTCCCTTTTGTTTTCTAATGAGCATTTTTCCACGTGTCTTATTTTATTCAGTGTCTCAAGTCCTTCTGATAATAGAGTGCATGATAAGAGCTGGAAGTTTCCCATAATGTTGGTCATCACTGAGCCTGAAGTGGCTGGTGTCATTGATGTTGAAAGACTCAGCTTCTTTAAGTAATCTATTACTGGCTTTAGGCTGACAAGTCAGGGAAGGTAATAGATCAAGCAAAAGTATGCGATTTGCTTTTGCGAATGCAATTTATGCTCAACTGTGAAACAAAATTTCAGATGGAAAATCCTATTAGGTCTTCTTTTGCAGCTTGAGCCAGAGCTTCTATGCTCAAACTTTATACATTTAGTATATTTGGTAAAATATAGAAAATACAGTGTCTGCAAAGTGAAGACCAACAAAAAGTTCAAGGCAGAGAGAACTAGGAAAATGTTTCCATTGGTTTTCTGTGGCCATCCAATGCATTTTTTTTTTTAAGTGTGTGGATTTTTTTCTAGATTTAAGGTCAAGTTTATGAAATGCTTTAACTAGGCAGAGATGATTAAGTAGCATATTTTTTGTTGTTTTAAAGATTTATTCATTTATGTATACAAGAGCTGGGGTGTAGGGCAGAAGTGTGTGTGGATGGGAGAGGATTCCCCAGAGACAGAGTGGGGAGCAGAACAGGCGGATCTACTGAGATACACGGCTGAGGGGAGCAGCGGGCGAGGCAGGAGAGGTCTGCTGCTCCATGTGGGAAGCTCCCTGGCTGGGGATCGAACTCCTGCTGCAGTGGCTGTCAAGAGCTTGATAGTGCTGAGACTTAACTCCTTGCGCCACCAGGGAGGCCCCTAATTTGTTTTTCTGTCATATTTTCCTGCCCAACCATAACTGTATTTATTATACTTGCCCTACTACCTGCTACATGCCACAGCATTTTAGCCTCTTTCACATGTACAATGTATTTTAAGTACAATTGGTTGAATATGAATGTTCCTTATTATAATACTATATATAGACATATTCTTAGGAACTTGCATTTTCTTCGCCACATGCTACAGGAATATGGCTTTTGTTGGAATAGGTGCAATTCTTCATGAGTTTTAACAGTGTCCACTCGGTACAAACAACTAAACTTTGATGGGTGGAGAAGTAAGAGATTCTTGTCCCCACGTCATGCTGAATACTCCCTAAACTGGTGCTGGACAAATGCAATACAAATTCAGGATGACAGGACTTAACTTACTGTTCTTCTTCATTTTACAATTGCCAGAGGAAACGCTTTTTTTTTTTTAAAGATTTATTTATTTATGCATATAAGCTGGGTACAGGCCAGAGGCATGGGGCGGTGAGAGGGTTCACCAGAAACAGAGTGGGGAGCAGAACAGGCAGATTGACGGAAATACACTGCTGAAGGGAGCAGCGGCTGAGGCAGGAGAGGTCTGCTGCACCATCTCCCCGGCTGGGCATCGAACTTATGTCGCTGCTCCCGGCACCTCCACAGCGCAGCGCTTAACTGCTGTGCCACCAGGGAGAAAGGGAAAGTTTTGACCTGATTTGCCTGTCTGTGCTACATGATGGCTCAGGATGGTCCTTGTATCTATCATGAAAATGAAATTCACATTTCATTCTAGGTATATATGAATGCACTCTATGAACTTAGGTTAAAATAACATAATTGGAATGCTCAACTTTGATAACACTAGCTCTCAGCTGGGCATTTTGGATATGTTGTAATATTGTCATAAAATCATTTTCTACCAATTAACTGCAAATACTGCAAATGACTAGATTCTTTTTTAAATATGTATTGATTTAATGCTTTCAGAAGAGTTTTTCAGGCTTAGGGAAATATTTTCAACCTATTTATTAATAATCAATGTGATTCTCAGAGCAAATGTTATGAACACTTTGCTCAGCTGCAATAATAAAGAACAGTTAAAATAGTTCACAAGATTTTTTTTTTCAATTATATGCAATGTGGGAACCATTTGCCTCTCTAAGTTTTTAAATATATGTCAATCACTCTACTACCATTTTAGCTTGGATGATTCTCTTTTCATGTTTGAGCTAATATAATTACCTCCTCATTAGTCTCATTCACTTCCAGTCTACCTTATTAGAATGCCATAAAACTATAATCTCCCTTATGCATTGTTAGAAGCATGTCACTTCCCTTTCAAAGGCATTCCACATTTCCCTGTTGCTTACACGGTGTAGTCTCTCAATTATACATGCTACTAGCTTACTCAGACTTTCCAAGTTTCTTTTCTCTGCTGTTTAAAACAGATCCTCCCCTTCAGTCTATGCAAAAGGTCACTGTTTTCAGAGCCTGTCTTTTATGTATCCCTCCTTCTCTGTTTTCATTAGGTTCCGAAAATATTCTTCTCAACTCTACTCCATCTATTTACTTTCTGTTTTTTTGAGATTCACATCATATTATGTGTTAGTTATCTGACCAGTACAGCACAGAGGTCCTTTTCTTGCCTTAAATTTCTGTAGCACTTTATATAACCCAAGAGATTATTGTATTTTTAATTTACTTACAGAATGATTGATTTGTTTTATATATGTGTAAATGTATGTATTTACCTACTGAATAACTTACTTACTATTTGGTATATAGTTCTGAATTTTAACACAAGTATAGATTTCTGTAATGACCCCCACAATAAGATAAGGAAAAACCCCATTCCTGCTAAAAACTTTATTACTCATTTGTAGTCAAATACTCCTCCTGCCCTTAATCCCTGGTAATCACTTATCTGTTCTTAATCCCTATAGCTTTGATTGTAATTGCTTTGTTTACAATGTCATGTAAGTGGAATTAGCTAGCATGTAAGCTTTTCAGATTGTCTTGTTCATCATAATGCTGTTAAGATTCATACAATTTGCTGTGTGCATCAATGGTTTGTTACTTTTTATTTATGTGTCGTAGTCCATTACGGATTTACCAGAGTTTATTTATCTATTCACCCCTTAAAGAACTACTGTATTTTCTCTAGGTTTTGATAACTGTGCATGGAGTTGCTGTAAACATTTATGTGCAGGTTTATGTATAAGCATGTTTTCATTTGGGGGATAAATACCTGGGTGTGAGACTGTTGGGCAGGGCTGTGTTGACACATATTGGAGCCAGTTATTCACCTTATTACCCTTATCCTTTGTGGCTGATGAATTAATTCTCTTACTGCGTTAAGATTCTCTCTTTGTCTTTGTAAATTTGATTGTAGTATGTCTAGGTATACATATCTTTAAGTCTGAGTTTTTTTAATGTGTGGATTGATTTTTTTTAATCAATGTGTAAAATTTTGGCTATTATTTCTTTATATAGTTCTCTTTCCCCTTACCCCTACCCCATGTGTTCTGAGTGTTTATTAGTTTTGGCTTTCACATTTAGATTTTTGATACATTTTGAATTAATTTTTATATAGACTATAAATAAAAGGTCCAACTTCTTTCTTTTACTTGTGCATGTCTAGTTTTCCCAGCACTATTTGTTGAAAAGACTGTATTTTGCCTAGTGCATAATCTTGGCATCCTTGCCAAAATCACTTGACTATAATATGCAAGAGTTTATTTCTAGACTCCACATTATATTCCATGGGTCTATATGTCTGTGTTTATGCCAGTACCATACTTTTATAAGTTTTGAAATCAGAAAATGTGAATCCTCCCAAGTTCATTCTTTTTCAAGATTCTTTGGACTGTTTGAATCCCCATGAGATTGTATATGGACTTTAGGATGTCTAGTTCTCCAAAAAGTGTCTTTCAAATTCTGATAGGGGTACATTGAATCTTTAGGTGACTTTGAACAGTAATGTCGTTTTAATAGAATTAAGTGCTCCAGTCTATGATAATGGAAAGTGTTTCCATTTTACTATGTCTTCTTTAGTTTCTCTCAGTGATGCTTAGTAGTTTTAGGTGCGCAACTCTTTCACCTCCTTGGTAAATTTGTTATTAATATTTTATTATTTGCAATGCTATTGTAAAGGGAATGCTTTTTAATTTTCTTTTAAGATTATTCATCACTAGTGTTTGGTCTTTTTCAGTTCAAATATTTAATTGTTGATTTCTGTTTATTATACTGTTACTAGAGAGTTGATACAGTCTCCAAAAATAATGTGAATCCATCTAACTCTACTTTCCACTTTATTAGTTTTTGTTTTGTATATTTTTGAAGGTCTGTTTTTAGATGCATTTGTATTTTGTATTATTGTGCCCTTGGTGAATTGGCCCTTTTTTGTTATGTTATGCCTTTGGCTACTCTGTCTAATTTTAATGTAGCTACTCAACTTTAATTTGATTCGTTTTTATTTTTTGCATGGTATATTCTCTTCCTATTATTTTACTTTTACACTATGCATAGAGTTATATTTAAAGCTGATTTCTTCATAGGTAACCTATTTTTGGGTATTTTAATACATAGTCTAATAACCTCTACTCTTAACTGGTCTGTTTAGACATTTAACATTTTCCTACTGTATTTTACATATAACCATCATTATATTTGAACTTAGGTCTAACACTTGAATATTTTCTTTTTTTTTTAAAGATTTATTTCTTTATGCATACAAGCTGGGGCACAGGCCAGAGGCGTGGGGTGGCAAGAGGGTTCACCAGAGACAGAGTAGGGAGCAGAACAGGCAGATCAATGGAAATATACTGCTGAGGGGAGCAGCGGGCGAGGCAGGAGAGGTCTGCCGTGGCATGTGGTAATCTCCTTGGCCGGGCATCAAACTCCCGTCGCTGCTACTGACAGCTCCACAGCGCAGCACCCAACTGCTGCGCCACCAGGGAGGCCCGAATATTTATTTTCTGCTTCATCCTCAGATCCTGCCACTAGTGGTGGTCATGTTGGTGGTATTTTCCTCATTCACTTCCTACTTGTCATCCTCCTCCTTTTTCTTCTTTCTGTTTCCCATTTCCTGCCTTCTTCTGGATGATTTGAGTATTTTAGTATACCATTTTATCTATTATACTTTTTAAATCTACTTGAAGAAAGTACTAGTCCAATGCTTTATGCATTTTGCTTTTCTTAATCTGTATAGAACTAATATGTTGCCACTTCAAGTGAAATGTAAAAACCCTTACCGCCAGATGCATCCTTTACTCTCTGCCTATGTATTGTAGTTGTCATATGAATTACATCTACAGACATTTAATGCTGCCTTAGACACTGTGATAACTTTTGCTTTCAACAGTAAAACATGCTTTAAAGAAATCAAGAAAAGAATTGTCCTTTATATTTACCCCTATGCCTCCACCACTTCTCTCACTTGACTTTCATTCGTAATGTTCCAGGTTTTTCTGTTATATATTTCCCCTTCTCCTGTGGAGAAACTTCCCTTAGTTTCCTTCATGTGAGTATTTTAATTCCACTTAACTCCTGATGTTCATTTTTTGTGCATACAGAATTCTGAGTCAGCATTTGTTTTCATTCAGCACTTCATAAATATATCTCCATTGTTTTCTGACCTCCATGGTTTCTGATGAAAAGTCCACAGTACTTCAATTACTATTTCCCTGTATATAATACATATGTACAGTTTTCCTGGCTATGTACAAAACTTAGTTCTTATTTAGTTTTCAGCCATTTGATTACGATTGTCCTGAGCATAGGGGAGGGGAGAGAGGAAATGTGGGGAAGGACCACAATGGACTGTGGTGAGGACTAGGGGTGCTTTGGTGGTGGGTGTGGTGTCGTAACAACACCTGAAGTGGGTGGGGCTGGGTAGAGATTCTATACCTCTAAAACACAAACAGCATTGTCAATCGATGTTACTTCAATAAATAATAATAATAATAATAAATAAGAATAAATTATAAAAACAAAACAAAATATATGCTTTTAAGAGAAGAACAAAAATGAAGCAATTTCACAATGGGGTGTTATTTTATGGTAGCTATTTGATAGCTGTGTGGAACCCTAATCTCCCTCTAAAAGGTATAATCAAATCTGAATCATTGTGATTACCTAAGGGAAAAGAGAAGAGACGGTGATGGAAGATAGTCATACCCCTTAAGGTAAAAAAGCATTAATCTACTTCAGAAGTATTCAAAGTTATTAGTCTTTGTCTATACTAAACAACAGGATATTGTTTTAGGTTATAGTAGTAATTCTGTTTATTTTAAAAATACTTTGGGTCAATTTATACCACATGTGGCAAATAGACTTTCAAATCACACATTTTTTTTGTAAAAAATAATGGTCAATATTTAGAATTTGCTAACATATGTGAATAAATATGAGGCACAAATTTTTTTGTGCAGGAACTGAATTCAGTTTGTTTGGGTTAAGAAGATACTACATTTTAGGTCTGTAGGTAGGACACAACCATAGACGATAACTTGCTTGTGCTAATATCAAAAAAAAGACAGGAAGGGCCTCCGTGGTGGCTCAGTGGTTGAGCGCTGCGCTGTGGAGCTGTGGGCAGTGCGGGATGCGGGTTCGAAGCCCAGCCAGGGAGAGTCCCACATGGTGCGGCAGACCTCTCCTGCCTCGCCCGCTGCTCCCCTCAGCAGTGTATTTCTGATCTGCCTGTTCTACTCCCCACTCTGTCTCTGGTGGACCCTCTCGCCGCCCCGCGCCTCTGGCCTGTACCCCAGCTTGTATGTATAAATAAATAAATCTTTAAAAAAAAAAAAAGGCAGGAAGCTAGACAGAGCAGTGACAGTTATTATCCATATTGGTTTTCTTTCTTAAATGAACTATCTCATTTATGGGTTTATGCTCAAAATGATTACTATCCAGTTAGTGTAGTTCATAAAAAACATTATGTAGAAATCATGCATATTTGGGGAAAATGTCCATAAAAATAAGGAAGAAAAATCTGGATGTTTTAAAGAAAAGAACTACACTATTGCTACTCAGAGATAAATCAGTACCATCATGCACCACATAAGGACATGTTAATCAGTGATAAAACCACACAAAAGATGGTGGTCCTGACATTCTTATTGCCTAGTGACATTGTAGCCATCATAAAGTCATAGTGTTGCACTCTAGTAGCAGCTCATACACCTTGTGTTTAAGGTGTCTCTTGATAGCATAATTTTCCCATTTGTTTGATTTAATTTTGTGTTGTTTTGCTCATCATGGCCTCTAAGTATATAAAATTCACTTCTCATGTTGCCAGTAAGAGGCCACTTCAAATGATTTACCTGGAAGTAAAATTAAAAGTAATTAAGGTGTTCAAAGATGGAAAATCAGTGATAGTTATTGCTTACCAGTTAAGCATGCCCCTCCCCTCCATCATAGCCATGATCTTGAAGAATAAGAACAAAGTGATGGAAGTTGTTCAAGGATCTGCTTCATTGAAACTAACAAGGCCAGCAAAAATTTGAGGAGTCTATATCAGATATGCAGAAGCTTCTAATGATCTGATTTGAAGATCACATACAGAAGCATGTTCCTCTAAGCACCAAGATGTTCATGACCAAAGCAAAAAGTTGATGATAAAAGAAAAGGCTGAAACAGAGTATGATATTCAATTTACTGCTAACTTTGGGTGGTTAAAGGGATTCAGGACTACTTATTCATTATATAATGTTACAGTGAGCAGTGAGTCTGCAAGTGCTATGTCAATGAGGGCAGCTGAAAAAATTTTGGATACGCTAAATAATTTGATTGTGGAGGAAAATTATTTGCCAGAGTAAACCTGCAATGTGGACGAAATCTTCATATTCTGGAAACAAATGCCTGGAAGGACTTTTATCCATAAGGAGGGAAGGCCAATGCTAGGACAGGGCTTTAAATGATGGGGTGACAGTCTTGCTTAAGGAAAATATTATAGGCTACAAATGAACTCTTTGCAATATGGTTCACTGAGACAACCAAGACCTTCAAGCATATGATAAGCAGCATATTATAAGCACACAATGTTAGTTTACTGCATGAGCAATAAGAAGTCATGGATGACCTAACTCCACTTTGAAGATGCTCTTCTTAATTGCAAAGCCAGAGAAAGGGCAAAGTACTGTTTGGAAATAAACATAGCCTTCAATATTTTGCTTATTTTTCCTAAGACTTCTGGTCATGCTCCTTTTGTTGTTGATCTTTCTTCCAATATCAAAATGGTGTTTCTCCCTCTAAAGACCACATCTTTGATCCAACCAATGGATCAAGATGTTATAGTGGCTTTTAAAGCCTACTATCAAAGGAAGACCTTTGTCCAGGCTACTGCTACAACAGAGGAAGACAAAGAAGACACTGATGCAGTTCTAGAAGGGTTACAGCATTATGACTGTATCAAGTAACTTGCTTGGGCTTGGAGTGATGTCATCATGGCATCTGATACTCAGGATATTCATCCATGACTTAAAAGGATTTTCCAAGGAGGAGAAAATTGCAAAAATCAACAAGTTTGAGTTGAGTTGAGATGACAAACAAATTTAGCCTAGGAATAGATGAGGATGACATCAATGAGCTCCTAGAGGTGGCTCCTAAGGAATTGACTGATGAGATGTTGGAACTGGAATGAAGTTTCACATAGCTGAAGAAGAGGCAAGAAAAAAGGAAACTGCAGGAAGAGAAAAAGAGAAAATGAAGAGTAATTACCTGGAGGATACCTTGCCAAACCACATTCTTCTAGGTCTTAAAAAAAGGTAGCAGTGATTTCTTCTTCAAATAAGAAAAGTGCAAGTGACTGAGATAAGGAAAATGTTTCCTTGTCTTCTAGGGCCTTCATTGAGCTTAACTTAAAATAATCTGCATCTTTAAGTTATAGTAATAGACTTCCCAAAGCTCACAGGGTCTCAACTGAAATTTTGTTCTCTGTACCAAGATGACACTTAGTAGAAGAGGCCCACTCTGGGCATATTCACCCTTTTATGGAGACCAGTGCCACAACCCCAATACCAAGAGGTTTTCATTAATAGAGAGGAATATTTACAGTACATTATATGCTTACAGGCAAATCCATGGTTAAAAAATAAGAAGCCAAACATATCACCATGTATATATTTCTGAAAAGAATGAAACCTCTTTGAGAAGAGCCTTAGGTCAGTCCTTCAGATATTCCAGAAGAAGGCATTGTTATCATAGGAAATGACAAGTCCATGCAAGCTATTGTCCCTGTAAACCCTCCAGGTGGATGGAAGAAGAGGGGGAAGGGGTTTGCAGGCAGAGGAAACCTTACGTGCAAAGGATTTTGGGGTTGGGGGAGAAAGCAGGATGTAGACTTATGACCACCAAAGGCCAGGGTGTCTGAGAGAGTGAAGCCAAGGGAATGTGGAAGTCAAGAAGTCCCTATGTAACCAGGTTGAGTTCAAAGTCTGGTAAAAGTAGGGCCCCCGGAGGGGGTTTGTTGATGAGAATGAAAGCCCCAGGGAAAATGCTAAGTTTGCAGTTTGGGTTGGAGTTTCTGATAAGAAATAAAAGGGACTGAAGGAGAAAGAGATTCAGTCGCCATGATGTAAGAATGGAAGAGGCTGTTGCCATGCTGAAGGAATAGAGGAAGCAGTTGCCATGATGTAGGAAAAGAAGAAACGTTTTTGAAATCTTCAGTGACTTTGGTACCAGCGACTTTGGAGGCTTTGCAAGTATCCGAGCGATGGAAACTGCTCCCAGTTTTGTCTTTACTGCAGCCGAAGGAAGAAGGCAGAGGTCTGAAGCAGGCGCCTTCCTAAAATGCGTGAGTGCGGTCTGTTGGGCCGTCTGGCTGCTGTAGTTGCTGTTTGCAGTGTTGTTGGCCTGGTGCTGTGCTGGGGCACCATGGCAGTTTTGGGAGCATCTCCAGTTGTGTTCTGTGTCATCCTCGTGAGTTGGAACCTGGCCTACACTCTGGCTGTTGCACGTCTGCAGAAGAAAGAAGACGCCATTTTGGAAACGTGGCCTATTGTTTGGAAGAGGAGCTCCACATCAGCAGTGGCGGGAAGACGCCATCCTTGTTACTTTTCTGGGACTTAAAGGACTGGACATTGCTTTAAGTACAGTAAATGGCCATATGTTGACTTTAGTAATTCTTTGCTTTTCACTGTTTGTTAAATAAATCCCATTGTTATTGTTTCCTAAGCCTGAGTCTTGTAATCCCGCTGGTGCAAAACCAAGTTAGTGACCAGTAAGCAATTTGGGCACTGCCTTTGGCCAACTTTGAAGCTCCATTTGCCCGGTATCACCTGGAGAGGTCAGTCAGAGTCCGATGGTGAGGAGTGCCCTTAGGAATTTTTGGGATCAAAGGCAGGATACCCTGTAGGTGGCCTGCTCATTATTTTGAATTCAAAGAAATAAAGAGACAGAAGACCTAAGAGTGATATTTTGCTTAATTATCTCCCTAAAACAAGAACTCTCTGTGGTGGTTGGTGGTCATAGCCTTATCGCCTCAAGCAAAAAGCCTGAAAGATCTGTTTTCAATGCTTCTGTAGATGAACCCTGCAAAATTTCTTTTTCTCTAAATTGAGAAGTTCTTTGTTCTTTTTTCCTTCCTAAATGTATTGCCCGCTTTCTAGAGAGGACATTACCTCACTGGAGTAACCAGATGAGAGTTTTCATTATTCTATGTATGGACCTCCTCCTGCACATAATTAAAGTTTCTTTTCTCTTGCTAATCTCTCTTGTGTCAATTTAATTATTTTCCAGCCTAGGGATGCAGAAGGATAGAGGAAGATTAGCTTCCTCCCAACAGAATCAACACATGCTGAAGAAAGAAAAAAATGCAGGATTTGGCAGAGGGAGAAATTGAGCTTGCTATAGACTTAGTAGATATTCATTTAAGCTCTTAACTCTTCTGATTTATCTCAATTTGGGGTAAGGAGGCCTAGTTTTTATATTGTATTGGCTAATCACTGAATGCAGGTAGCCTCCCAGGGAAGGAGGGAAGTCTATGAATAAAGTAGCTCTCTTCAGGAGCGGACTGATAACTTGGTGCTCAACCTGCTAGTCCTAATTTACTGAATAAAGACATTATGTTCATCCATTCATATGACATCACGACATCGTGTACATACATACATATATACATACATACAAATACACACACGTATTGAAACCTAAGATTTGGTTTCTTTTTTATGTGCCTGGAGAAGGGGGAAATGTAAAAGTATGTAAAAGTAAAAATGTCAATAGCCACTGATAAGGCAGGGCGCCACAGCCTGGCATCCTGCAGCTGTAAAACCTTCAAGGACTACAACCTGAGATAAGCTTCCTCCGGGCAACAGTAAAAACTTCAAAGTCTATTGACTC
>PVIJ01017705.1:0-28538 GCA_004024925.1 Scalopus aquaticus | reverse complement strand
GGTGAATTGGTGGTGGGCTGCCCAAGGGGAATACAAAATGTAAAAGACATAAATAACAATAAAAAAATAAATAAATATAGCAGTAATACTTCCCCAAAGCAAAAAAAAAAAAAAAAAAACTTACAGAAGAAATATTTCAGTCTCCCTTGAGCCAAACAAAGGGCAGACTAACACCCGTGCGTGTGGCAGCCCTGGGGCACTCTGTTGAGCAGCTGGCTCAGAGGCAGGCATGAAACAGAAGATGAGAAAAAGGAAAAAGACTGACAACTACTCAACATTCAAGGAGAACTGACAAAGGTCAAGTCAGAAATTGATGAGGAAAGTGTCTTAAGTTTACCTTTTAGTTCCCTCCAGTGTAATTTCTCACCATTTTCAAATAGGACATTAGTGGCAGTACTGTCAAGGATTCAAGCAGAGAAAGACCCATCTGAGCATCCAGCAGGAACTTGAAACTGGGCTTTCACACATAACCATTGAATATGAAGAGTCCTATTTTTTGAAGCTTCTTTAAAAATAACTGTGCATAGGAATAAAACATGGTTGCAGAGATCTTGAAGAATAAAGATTCTCAGTAACATAAGTGCTTTGAACAACTTTTCCAATAATGTCTAAAGATGAATAAAATACTTTTATTACTCTTATTTTTCTTTTAGAAAGTTCTAGATTACCCAATGTTTTGAAACATGACAATTAAGTGACTGGTTAGCATTTGCATTATGTTTTATAGTTCATGAAGTACTTTTGGCACTTTTAACTGAACTTAATAGCAACCCCCAGAGGTAAGTGTAGTATTTTATAGATCAGGAAATATATGTTAAGTCAACCAATATTTGAAAGCCTGACAGGTATGCTGGTTGTAATAATATTAAAATACTCCTAATGAAGACCTATTTTTAAAATTTATTACCCTCATTTTATAGGTAAAAACACTAAAGCTTAGAAATGGAAGTCTACTGCCTCTGATAACATGCTATAAACGTGCTAAAATACAAACTAAGACAACATATAAAATGTAAACCTTTTAACTCCAACTCCTTTTCACTTGATAGCAAAAGACATACAAGTCAAAGCCATGCTCAAAGCTTATATGGTTTTTGATAAGTCAGTGAATTTCTCTGAGATTCATTTTTACCCTATGTAAAAAAAGAAATATTGATAACAATTTACCCAGGGCCTAATGTCTGTGTGAAAGACATCAAACTAATGTATGTGTGAAGGACAACTATTACAATAAGATTATACATTTTCACAGGATCATTTAGGTCATTTTAAATTTATCTCAGATTGGAAAAGTCTAGAAATCCTCCAGTAAAGGATTCCAGTGACTACAGACAACGCAGACTCCCTGAACTCATTTGTTCATTCAACACATACGTGTCAGGCTCTGTAATGGTGCAGGGGATTCAGTGATGAACAGGATGGACAAAGCATGGGACTCACATTCTGGTAGCAAAGACAGGCCATAAACATATAACCAAACAGATACTGTCATTTCAAGTAATCAGAAGTGCTGTGGATAAAATAAGGCAGCAGGAGGGGTAGACCACGGTGGTGGAGGTGGGAGGAGCTAAGCTGGTTAGAAGAGGACCCTTGGAATAGAAATGCGAAAGAGGGAAGGAGTGAGCCCTGGAATGACCCAGAGGTGAATGGTCCAGGCAATGTCACAGCATGTGTCAAGTCCCTGAACTGGGGGGAGCTTGGCAAGAACATGAAGGCTGAGGTGACCGGTGCTGAGTCAGAGTGGTCGAGAGAAGGGCTTAGCAGTGGGTAGGGGCCAGATTATAGAGGACTCTATAGTCCACAGCGAGGAGCTTATACTTACTTCAGTAGTAAATCTCCACATCCAGTTCTCAGACTGAATGTACTGGGGAGAGCAAACACCTGTGTCCTATCATCCCCAGGCTAGCTCCTTTCCATCACCCCCAGGGTAGCTACATACCATGGCCTACCTTGTCTAAAGGGTGTTCTTGAGGCGCTTTCCTCCTCTGCTGCTGTTTTATCTTCCCATTCCACTCCAGCTCTCCATTTCCCATAGGGGCTTGTTGAGAGGGAATCAAATATTGGGAAGCAGTCCAGTCTCCAGGCAGGGCACTTGGACTCAGAACCCTCAGATGAGGTTTGATTCCTGATTCAGTCACCACCCTGGTGCAAGACCTTGGACAAAGAGCTGGTGCATTGAGTTTCCCATGTGTTAATCGTGAGAGTCTATCTGAAAGACCATGTGGGGATTGGTGGAGATGTCAGGTAATGTGCTATGCAGAGCTTTCCATGAATCTCCACTGAGCATGAAACAATTACTTCAGCAAGTAATATCATTTCAGTGTTTTTATTATCTTACTGAGACTTTCGGGCAGCTCCTTTTTGTGACTGGCAAAAATTCACTATGGAAATGGAAGAAATTATGTAGGAAAAAGAAACGCATATGCTCGCCTTAAAAATTGAGGTGAAGGGGAATACAGAGGGTGGAAAAAAGTGAATAAACATGGCATGCTGCCTTGGTACTCCCTGGATGCTTAACTGAGGACATTTTCTCTATTTATTTAAGTAATCCAAAAGTAAACTACTAGAGGAAAAGAGAGGAAGAAAAAAGTTCTTTACTCATACCCAAACCAAATAGGAAAAAATAATGCTGCCATTTATACTAGGGGATTCTAATTAAGGCAGGAGAAGCTTGACCTTGTTTACAAAAGGCAAACCAGTCTAAAAGGTCAGTGGGTCAAAGTGGACTGAGCTTGATCCTGGCCTCTCTGGCAGGCTCAGAAAGATAAGAAACTGATCTCAGATTAATGGGGCAGGTGCCAACAGCCTCTGCTACTCAAGAGAAACAACAAAGCCTGCAGGAATTGTTGGAAAAAGGACAAAGAAAGGAGCTTCTTCTTGCTTCAGTCTAAGGCCTCTCTGAGATGAAGGGAGCCATTTTGCTTCTGGCACCTCCCACCTCCCTTTTAGCTGACCTCCGCTGTGTCAAATTTCTGATCCCTTCCTCCATGCTCTCAACCAAATTGGGGTTCATCTGGAATAGACTGCATCCACAAATTCACTCTCACAGTTGGCCCTGGTGTCATGCCGCTAGGGGAGAGTACATATTACAGGCCTATCCTTCAGGTCAGAGGAATGAATTCCTTGTGCTCGGGCTGATGGCACATAGACCCGTCCCAAGGGACAGCTGCCCTGGAGGGTTGATTGGTGGCTGCTTATTAAAAGTCAGGCCCCCCTCATCTAAGAAGTAGCAGGACCAACAGGATAGTGGGTGGAGTCAAAGGCTGTTTTGTCCCATGCTCTCCTTCAAATAGTGCCCATCCCCAAACATCCAACGCGATGTACAGTCCAAGCTAAAACAGACTTTCAGTAAGCATAGTTATGAGATGACTCCCCAAACATCACCTACCATCCCACCTTTTACTCCAAGCCTTCTGATTCAGTCTTTGTGGTACTGATGCATCAAGTAAGGAAACCCTCTGTTCTGGAGAAGCTCAACGATTCAATGTAGGGCAGAGGAGTAGGGGTGGTGGGACAAACTTCTATTTCCTTCTTGTTCTTCTCTCTCCTGCCCTGAAGACCTCCAACAAGCACACAGAGTTGCAAAAGATGTCTTAGCCCAGAAAACCCAGTTAGGAACTGACTGATGGGAAATAATAAAACCCCAAAGGAAAAGCAGGTGCAGCAGATCCTTTTGGATGGCAAAGGTGAGTGTGGGAAGGGAGGAGGGAGCTCCTCCAGGACTCTTAATCAAAGCAGAGAAGAGTCTGCCTTTGGAAGGGGAAGGAGAATGCCTTTATTTTTCCCCATTGTAACCCCTTCAATTGAACGCTTAAGTTTTTCTTCATTCAGTCAATTTAGCATATCTTGGTAACCGATTCTTGTTAGTTTCGTTCTTCTTTGGAATGACCCTTGTGTCAGGGAGAGATGGCTGGAGGGCGGGGTCTGGGCTGCCAACATCGCACCCAGAAAGACCTCTTTTCAATTACCTTCCTGACCATGTAGAATGAATTTTAACAGGCTGTGCTTTTCCTGGGACATTTTTTCTTTGAACTCCCAGACTTCCCTTCATTGCAAGATGCCATAATATGAACCAGATTTTTTTTCTCTCTCTTGTTTGCTTAAAAGGCGTTAACTATAAATTAGAGTATCTTAAGAGCGAGGTGTCACAGGCGGGGCCTTGGCCCTGGCCCCGGAGCCCCACAGCTGGGAGAGGGTCCAGGCCGCCTCTTTCTTTGGCAACCAAAGCTCCAACACCCAGGCCAGCGATGATCCCGCCCTCCTTTTCAAAGCTATCCAGTTACAGCAATATACAGAAACAGCCTTGTTTGACTTAAACATTAAGTTTTACTCCTTTTTCACTTTTCTTTTTTAAAATTTCTTTCCTAGAGGAGCAAAAATAGGCAAGACTGTGCATTTCTGCTGAGGTATTTTCCAGGGGGTTCTTTCTAAAGAGCATTCACACACAGTGGGCACTGAGGGTCACGTGCAGCAAATATCCCATGATTCCACACCTGGAAAAGACACCTGGAGGCCTTAACTCTGCGGGCTCCCTGTCTAGCCCTGGTGGTCACCACACCTGAAGGCAGTCATCACCCCAGGGGATATTTTACATGTACCTCCCCATTAGATTCCCATCAGAGAATCTTCACAGCCCTCCCTGTGAGTATCATGTCTCCTACCCACAAGGCGACCAACAGGCAGGTAAGCATTGTTTTAGTGCAGTTCAGTGATGTTTCTTTTTATAGAGGTTCAAAGGTGTTATTCACTGTTAAAATGTAGGAAACATTCACTGAAGACCAACTGCTTACCAGACACAGTACTAAACAATTGTAAACAATAGTTTACAATTATTATCCAATGTATGGCCCACACATGGTTGGTAACATCAGGTTGCTCAGAAGACCATGGAGACCACAGGTCAATTCCAGAAAACCAAGTTAGACAAAAGAGTCTGACAACAGAAACACTTGGACTTGCAAGAACCAGGCAATTCAGAGCCAAAGAGTTAAGTTTTGGATTGCAAAGGGGCTTGCATGTTGGGGTGTGAGACAGAGTGTGCCAGGAGGCCTCAGAGGCAGGCCAGCAATCACACAGGCAGTGTCTGTACACCGGTGTCAGGGTTCAACTCAGTCTGCTCCCGCCGCCATAACCAAAGTACCACAGTTTGGATGGCTTAAACTGCACACATTTATTTTCTCAGTTCTGGAGGCTGGAAATCCAAGATCAAGGTCCTCCAGAGTTGGTTTCTGTTGAGGGCTCTCCTGCCTCGCAGATGTCTCCTCCCTCAAATGGGCTCTCCTCCATATGTGTACATGGAGATGGAGAGTGCGACCTTGCTGGTGTCTCTTCTTGCAAAGGCATTAATTCCATCACAAGCCCCCACGCCCAGGACCTCATCTTACCCTAAAAGCCTCCCAAAGGATACATCTCACTAGTGTGGGACTTCAACATACAAATTGTAGGGGAAAGAAGCAAAATTTAGTTTAGATTAGGGATCAATTTCTGGGAGAGCTGGGAGGGGAAAGGAGCTGGGCAGGGAGGGGCTAAAGTTTCAAGTACGGGAACTTTTCCTTCACCTCATGCAGCACATCCCCCCACCCCCCACCCCCACACACACCCAACTGGGGGAAGAAACACTGTGGAAACCTCCAGAGTTGGGAACCCAAATTCAAAGGGGCTGGTGTTCTCCTTCTCACATGAGGAAGTGGGAGCTGGGAGCCCCTCAGAGAGTATCCTCAGCAATGCAAGACAGCAGTAGGAGAGAAGGAGCAGTGTGTGGTGACTCTCGGCAGAAAACGAAGCAGTGTGAAATGCTGTGACACTGGGGAGCTAAGGGGCACACAGTGTGAGGGCAGGATGCAGCTGAGCCATTGTGGAGGGGATGGGGCACAGTGGTGTGAACAGCCCTCAATGGAGCTGGGAACCATCTTTGGTCAGGTGCCACTGGAGCAGATGCAGCAAGGACATAGGGGACCTAAACTAAAGGCCAGGCGATAGGAACCGCAGTCCTCTGGTCAGTAACAGGCATCAGGGAAGGACATGGCAGGAATCAAACCTTCTGCCCCTAGCACCAAGCTGGTACATACTCTTCCTCCTTCACCTTGACTGTCCCTAGGAGAACAGATGGAAAAAGGGTGCCTTAAAAAAAATTTAAAAAACCTCTGAGAGGGAGGATTTTTGCCAATAGAGCCTAAGCTAGTTCAGAAAAGCTTTCTAAATCAGAAATGACCAACTTTGACAAGATTAAACATTACCATCTCCCCTGTTCTCAGCACCTCTGTCTACCAAGTTGAAATGGAACCATGTGAGCAATTTGAACTCAGTTATGAACAAATTCCAATGTGTGGGTGTTACACTATCCTGGGGGCTTGAAATAGTTCCTCTGTCCAGTGGACAGATGAGAAAATGGAAGCTCTGAGACAGGAGGTGATTTGTCTCTGGGCACATAACTTGTCAGTGCTGGAAGCTGGACGTGAACTTGAATCTGCCTAGTCTAAATTCAAAGTGCTTTCTGTTGGTTCTCTGTTCTGCTCTTCACCAATCCTCTGACTGCAAATGAGGGCAAGAAAAGAAATCCTTGCTGGTTGCATTACCAGGCCCACAATCACAGGCACCAACACAGGGAGTGTCGAGTGTTCATTTTCCCTGCAAGCCTGAGTTAGGGAACACATGAGGCCACATAGACATGTATCCACCAGGTTCATTAACTACAGTGACCCACCCTGACCTGGTTCAGAGAGAGAAGCAACAGGTCTACTCTGCCCCTCTCATTTTCAAATACATGCCACTGGGCTGATACATTTGTGCAATATCAAAACCCTGCTTCTTTTGTCTCTTCTTTTGATTCTATCCAGATTTGTACCTCGCAGCTCCCTTAGGGCTACCTGTGTCCACCTGGAAAGTCATTCTATATCAGAGACTGGTCTGCTTTTTTGCATGGTCACATTGCTTTAACATCAGGAGTGAGTTCTTATCCTGCTTTTAAACCTAAGTGTTTTTCCTAAGTGTCTACAATTAAGCCTCTGCGGTGAAAGCTACCCAGAGAACTAGGCATTGAGTTTGACCAGGAGACTTTATAAATACCAATTGGTATTAAAGTGAACTTTTCATTTTTTTTAGTAGTTTGGATTTTTGGTGCAAATCAATTTATTCCTGATTAAGGTTATTTATTTCTAAAATGCCATTTTCACTTGAACCTAGTAGTAGGGTTGACTGTGAACTTTCGCAAATTTGCTCAGAACATTTTTTAGAACTCAAGTTAAACTGATTATGAAATCTACACAGATTCCCTGTTGCACAGAATGGGAACAACTGATAAACACGACTGTCCTTTCTTGCTTTCACGTATTTGAATTAATGGCAATGAAAACAGCTAATCTTTCCTTACGGTATGGTAGGTATCACATGAGGTGGAGTACACAGAATTATCTCAATCATCACAAAGATTATGGGAAGCAGGTTCTATTACTGCCTCCATTTCTTTGAGGCAAAGAGAAGCTAATCTGTCCAAGGCTGTGCGGCAGCAGACGACAGAACCCAGGCTGAATCCAGGTCTCTAACCTCAGAGTCCATGCTTTCTACCTCTTTACTATACGACCAAATGGAAACAGATAACATGGTCAGTCAGCAGAGCAAGAGTTTAACAATAGAGGTATTGAATAATAATACATGTGTTTATGTCTTCAAGAGTCATTTAAAGACTAATAATGTTAGTTACTAACTCAGCCAAACATACACCTTCTCCACATGACTTATCAAGACTGAGTCTCCTCTGTTGAGACCTCAGGGAACGTGACCAGTGTGGACAGGCCCACCCGGGTCCTCCCAGCAGTGCTGAGGCTGCCCACGGTCAGGCAGGCACACCCAGGGAAGGCCAGCCAGCCTGTTTCTGGGTTTGTCTGCCATAGTGGGTCCAGCAGGGACCTGGGATTTGAAGGAGAATGAACAGAAGGCAAGGAGATTTCTATGTAATCATCAAACATGTTTACAGCAAGTTCCCAGTTTTCACCACCTTTCCTTTAACCAATCCATTCACTCAGTTGTGCCTGAAAGCCACCTACATTTAACTTTTCACCACCTTGATCCAAGAATTTGTCAGTTTCTAGCAGGCCATTAATATTAAGAGTCACCAGTTTTCCAATCAATGTATGAGCACCATCTAGGTGTGAATGGCTGTAACTACAGGAGATACAACGGGCAATTCTTTCACATCTTTCTGGAAATTAACACAGAGAAAGCAGGAGGGTCCTTATTACATAATTCAATAATGGGAATTATATCTAGCAAATAATGCCAATATGGCTATTTCTTTTGAATACTTTGTTATGTAATACTGGAAAAAGAAGTTAATAAATCTCATTTCTAATAACTCAAGATTACATGCACTGAAATCACTACAAGCCCAGAAAGTTAAGGGACTTAGAACTGAGATGGGGACAGTCTGTACCTCACTTTATCTCTGCCAACAAATTTCCAACAAACTTGGACAAATTACATCTCTTGGGCTTCAGTCTTCTCAACTTTATCCTCTCAATATTCTCAACAGGATGGAACTGGGGCATGGCATTCTTCCAAGGCCCAGTTTAGGCAATAACACAACATAGGAGATCCTCAAATAACCCATTTTGTACAGCTTTCATTCCATTATGACACTGACATGAAAGAAAAAAATCCCAGTTGACTTTGAATTAAATGTTATTTGAGAAGTGGGTTTGATAAATGTTGTTGCTTCGCTTAATGTCATACTTTCCGAGAACCTATGGGCAACATTAACTGAAGACTTACTTTAATTCCACAGAGCTTTTGTTTCAAGCTGGCAGGTGGAGAAACAAAGAATTAGGTATCTTGAGACCCTTTGGGGGTGACTGAGGCAGGCACTATGTGCATGCTCATCCCCCTGTCCCCTTTCCTCACAGAACCCTGACAATGTTTGTGTTGATGATGTCCCTGGAAGGACAGACCCATGTATGGCTAATGAGATGGAACCAGAATCAACAGGTGGAGCTGCTGAGAAAACATGAATTCATCTGATGGATTGGCAATAGCAAGTCCCAATAGCAAGTACACTTAGCCCTCCTTCCTCCTGGAAGGTGCATTCAGTGGTGGAGAATAGGCAACAGTGCTGATGATAAAAGACAGTCATACGCAGAAGAGAACAGAACAAGGCATTAGAAGTATCCTTGCCCAGTTGCAAGAGCATCTTCTTTAAGCCAGAGCCTCTTCTTCTGGAGTTGTTGTTTGGCCTTCAGTTAGTTCAACCACTACTATTGGATTTCTGTTACAAGCAGAGAGCATTCCCAACTGACACAGTTACTCAGGGATTGCCATTTTTTGTCTTATCCAACAACTATTAGAGTGTGTGCCGACAATTATGTGCTGGTAACTGCCAGGCACTAAGAGTCCAATCGCAGGCACTTGGGGTCTGGAGGGAGATACTACTGGGCAGTGTAACTCATCAGAAGGCATCAGAAAGAAGGGAACCTGGTCAGAGAAATCTCCCCCAAGCTGACTCCTAGGGTGAGGATTAGCCTGGTATATTGCTAGGAGTTAACCTGGTGAAGAAGGGGAAGAGACAGCTGCTGCTGTCTACCAACCCAGTAGGCGTTTCCTCTTCCTCCATGCTGACAGTGTCTTGGTTTTCAATCCAGTCACCTTCCTCCCCTGCTCCCTCAACCGCCCCCAACTTGTGACTTCTTTAAATCCCTCTGTCAGTGCTTAATTTAGGAATGGGTAGGAGAATTGGGTCTGAATAATGGAACAGGAGGCTAATTCTACACTGATAGGGTCTGGAAAAGCATTCTTCACTCTGAAACAGAGGACGCTCAAGAATGAATGGGCTCTTCTTTCTTCTGCTGGACCTCATATCTGCTCGAGATGCTAGGACTCCTGGCAGACATTCTGAAGTCCTGGTGGGGAGTGAGGATCCCCTGGTGGGGAGTGAAGTCCTGGTGGGGAGTGTGGTATCCAAGGATACCACACAGAGCTGGAGAGATGGGAAGGTGATGGGGATCTTGTCCTCATGGCATTACTGACCTACAATGCTAACCAACCATAGAACCACAGAGCATTGGGGTAGTGTTATGTGAGTTAGTAAATCCCCTTAGGGTTTAAATCTTCTGGATTGGATTTTCTTTTGCCTGAAGCCCAAAATACTCTGCTACAAAGGCACTGTAGGCGGATGCAGCAGTGTACACCAAAGAACCCAGAGCTATGACAGAAGGTGACCTGTTTGAAGAACTAGAGGCACTAGGCCATCCCTGGTGGCACAAGGGCTTAAGTCTCAGCACTATGAAGCTATCTGCAGCCACTGCAGCATGGGTTTGATCCCTGGCCAGGGAGCTTCCCACATGGTGCAGCAGACCTCTCCTGCCTCGCCCACTGCTCCCCTCAGCAGTGTACTTCAGTAGATCCGCCTGTTCTGCTCTCCACTCTGTCTCTGGTGAATTCTCTTACCATCCATACCTCTGGCCTACACCCCAGCTCTTGTATGCATAAATAAATAAATCTTAAAAAAAAGAACTAGAGGCAGTAAAGAACACTATCTAAGGTGAAAGGGTATTAAGTGATGCTGCAAGATGAAGCAGAAACCTAAAGACCATGGGGGAATTTTTGGAAGTTTTTCTACAGGGGAGTTGCATATTTATTCATATTTTAGGAGGTGATATTAATTTTATTCAAGGAAAGACAACCCTTGATAAGACCATTAAAGTGATCGCTTTACTTATCTACACTAACAGGACATGATGGTAAGAATGGTGAAGAGCAAATGACAGCAACCTACAAGGGAAGGCAGTTTCCTCAGGGTCTCGTCACCACTGATGGTGGGATTTAAGAATGTCATTCATATTTCTGGTCTGGGTAACCAGTTGGGTGTTGTTCATGAAGACAGAGAAGAAAGCATCTCTGATTGTATGGTTTGTTCTTCTGGATGAGCAGGGAGAATGAGAAGAACAAGTTCTATTTTAATTATCCTGAGGTTTGAGGTCCTCCTTGGACATGGAGTTGGAGTTATCCAGGATTCTGCTTCTAAAGGGGTAAAGCATGGACTGGTCTCCATGATCATGGGTAGCAGAATTTTCCTGCACTCGATGTTCTGATGTAGAAGGAAAGCACAATATCACAAGGATCTTGTGCACTAGCATGGATAACATTCGAATCCCACAACTTTGAAAGAGGCTTCAGCCATGAAGCTAAGTTATGGCTTCTTCCAAGTCAGTCAAACAATGATCTTGACCACTCTTTGAACTTTAGACTGTGATATCCATCTGCCTGGTTGGCAACCAGCATTGGAAATGGTAGATGAGAACTATTGCTGGTTGAATTGATGGGGATCAGAGTATGGACTTGAGGGTTGTGCTATAAATGTGATATACCTGTACCATGAGACAGTGAGATCGGGGGGATAATCAGGGAAGACCTGGTAAAGAAAGACTAGAATTATGGCAATAACTCTGCAGGGACAGTGGTGCTTTCTATGGTAAACTGATTTGCTTATTCACACAAACATCTTTTGAGTAAATACCAAGTGCTGACTCATTGTGCTAGTTAGTGGCAGGTCAAAGATGGGTAAGACAAGGTTGGTCACTAGTTCAAGGTGTTTCTGGACATCCACGGGGGAGGCAGATATGTTAATGAAAATGGCAGTGAAGGACTGCAAGTGTCTTGATAGAAACCTATTTGGAGCAGAGCCCAGAGAGATGCCCACCCTCTCCTGGGACCAAAAGTAACAGCAATGTAGAGGAAATGACACCTAAGCTGAGTACAGCCCAGTGAACAGCTATTTGCCATTTGTACAGAGAGGAAGAGACATCCAGGCAGAAGAAGGAGGGGGAAAGCGAGAGGCATAAAAACCTGCCAGAGATCTACCGTGTGTGGTGAGGCTGGAGTATGTGGTTTACGAGTGGCGAGTAGGCAGGGGCTAGCTCATGTCCCTGCTGACTGAATGCTATGCTAGAGAGTTTAGACTTTACCTGTGGATTATGAGGATTGGCTTAGAACAGAAGTAGGGGAGAAATTTACTTTGATTTATATTTCAGAAAATCCTCTGGCAGCAAAGGGAAAGCTCAACTGAAAGAGAACAAGAGGCAGGAAGACCAGATAGGAGATACCTACAATGGCCTGAAGAACAAATGACTAAGGACCTAAAATGAAGCACTAGCTTCACCACATCAGGAAGGGGCAGACACAGGAAATTTCAAGGTGGACAGAACTCATGGGGAGGCTAGACTAAGGCATCTGGCTGGTCTGGTTTAAGACACAAGAAGATTGGAGGTACCACTTACTAAAATCAAAAGAGGACCAGCAACTGGGAGGGAAACATGAGTTCAGAGCTGATCACGTTGAGCATGTCCATCCAAGTGGAAACTGAGTTGGGAGGAGCCTGGCTGACATAGGACACCTTGACTTTCATGGCAAATATCTGTCTTCTGACCAAAAATAAATTGATAAATGACTAGACGTTAGGAAAGCCACTTGTGGTCACAGAAGAGATGGTGTCAGTCGAGGTGATTGCACATTGATTCAGTGACTCCATGTAATTCTTTTTCCTAGGACGTCTGATTCACTACACTTTAGCTGGGAAGGGACCTTGAGGTGATCCTGTCCAAACATGCAGTCAATTTAAACATGGCTTCCCTAGCACCTGATCACCCAGTTTATCAGTTTGCTCACACTTGTTTCTAATAGGAAAGGCAGTATTACAAGAAATAGGCCACACTGTTGTTGGAAGGTTCAATGTCTTAGAAGCACTTTATAAATGTGGACAAAAGGTCTGTTATCTCAAAAAAGAACCAAGTCAAACCTGGGTAATCAGACAATGCAGATTTTCAGTTGAGAAAATGTCTGTTCTTCAAGCAAGCCACATACAGAAAGAATTTGTGGCAGTCTTTGCTTTGAAGATTTGCCTTAGGCCCTTTCTTCTAAAAAATCCAATCCAATCAAATAGAAGCATTTGAAGAGTATTTGCTATACAGCCTTTGTTCTGAGGTTATATTTGCCACTTGAGCTTTACTTCAACACAAAGGCTAACAGTTTAAGCAATGCTGCTGCAGGAGGGAACCAGCTCTATCCTTACAGCTATGAAAAGCACCTTTTATACTTTTTAAAAGCACAGCATGTGAATTTTTCCCCCCCAAGAGATCTAGGATGCTGTAGTTCTGAAAATACCCAGCAGGGGGATCCAGAGGTGTCAACATACAGCTTTTTTTTTTTTTTTTTTTTTTTGCTATGGAAATGAAATTGTTTCAAAGGCATTGTTTCAGTGCTTCCTTTTTGCAAAATTTAATGTTCTCCCTCCTCACCCCTAATTTCAAAATGATTATGATTCCAAGCAACATCATGAAAGGAGTCTATTTTTCTCTTACTTAGGGGGCTGTGAGGGGAGGGCAGCTGATCAGAGTCAATCCAGATAAAGAGACTGGTAGACAGAGACTAAGCATCACCTGTTGGGCACAAACAGCATTTGTGAGCAGTCTGAACAGCCCAGGGGGCTGGGCCGGGGAAGGGGAAACACAGCACAGGTGTCAGAGAAATCCACTCTCCCCAAAAAGAAATGCTTCCCCCCTCCCAAACAATATTACACAGCACCAGTAATCAAAACAGTATGGTACTGGAACAAAAACACAAACTCAGACCATTGGAACAGAATTGAAAGTCCAGAGATAAATCCATATAAATATGGACAACTAATTTTCAACAAAGGAATTAAAAAACACACAGTGGAGAACAGATAGCGTTTTTAATAAATAGTGCTGAAACATAGCCAGATATAAAATGATAGCCACATACAAAAAAATAAAGATTCATATTTATCACCATACACAACAATCCACTCGAAAGGGGTTAAAGATTTGGACATAAGACCAGAAACTATAAAGTACTTGAAAGAAAACATAGGGGACACACTACAGGAATCTACCATACAGACGTATTTGGGAATACAACCCCACAGCAAGGGAAACAAAAGCAATAAACAAGGGGTGTTATATCAAACTGAAAAGCTTTTGTACCTCAAAAGAAACCATCACAAAAGCAAAAAGTCAATGTACAGAATAGGAAAAATATTTGCATACTATAGATCTGATATGGGGTTAACCTCCAAAATTTACAAAGTACTTATATAACCCAACAACAAAGAAACAAATGACCCAACTTTAAAAAATTATGTCAATAGACACTTCTCTAAAGAAGACTTTCAGATGGCCTATAGACATATGAAAAAAAATTCAACATCACTTATAAGAGAAATGCAAATTAAAACCACAATGAGATACTACCTCACCCCTGTGAGAATGGCCCATACAAAAAAAGAACAGAATTAATAAATGTTGGCAAAGCTGTGGTGAGAAAGAAACTCTCATCTACTCTTGGTGGGATGCAAGCTGGTGGAGATGCTATGGAAAACAGTATGAAGATTACTCATGAAAATTCCATTTGGCCCAGCAATACTAGGTATTTATCCAACTAACATTTAGAAACTAACATGAAAAGATTTATCTACTCCTATGTACATAGCAGCACTGTTTGCAACTACCAAATTATAGAACCAACCCAAATGCCCATCAACAGATGAATGGATAGAGAAACTGTGGCACATAATACTCAATGGAATATTATACAGTTGTGAAGAAAGATGAAGTGGCAGCATTTGGCACAAAATGGATGGACCTTGAGGTGATTATGTTGAGTGAAATCGCCAAAAAGTGAAGGATAGGTATCAGATGGTTTCACTCCTCTGAAATCTAAACACCACCAAAAAAAAAAAAAAAACAAGAAAAAATTACATGCAAACAACCAGAAGGAGTGAAAATTTGAACTTAGTCAAAAAAAGATAATGTTTATTAGAGGGAATAGGGGAAAGGGTGGAGGGGATGGAAGTCAGAGGCAGATGGGATATAGGCACTGGTGGTTTTGGTGGAAACATTAAAAACAAACAAAAAACAAGTCTGGGGGCCTCCCTGGAGGTGCAACGGGTTAAGTGCAGCACTGTGGAGCAGTCAGCACGCTGTAGCATGAGTTAGATGCCCTGCCAGGGAGATTCCCACATGGCACAGCAGACCTCTCCTGCTTCACCTGCTGCATCCCTCAGCAGTGTATTTTAGTGGATTTGCCTATTCTTTTCCCCACTCTGTCTCTGGTGAACCCTCTCACCACCCCACACCTTTGGCCTGCACCCCAGCTTGTATGCAAAAATAAAAATAAATCTTAAAAAAAAATCCATAACATTATTAGTTGGGAAACATGTAAATTGGTGGTGGGGGGCGGTGAGCTAGCATAATATTTGTTACTAATTATGCAGTCTAAATGAACGCAAATTACAACTATCATGGAAGACGTTCATTTGACTCCCTCAAAAAATATGTACTTCGATGCAATTTTGTACTTTGAAGAATAAAGCCTGAAAAAAAGTTACAAGAATAGTTCAATAAACAACCATCATCCTAGATTCAGTGAGTCTTTTGTTACACATTTTACTGTCTCCTGCCTTCTCTCCTTTTCCCTCTCTCTCTTGTACTTTCCATATATTCAGATTCATCAAGCCTGTCATCATTTCTCAAGCACTCAAACACTCAGGGAGGTCAGATGTGTAAATAAATAAGGACACAACAGCTTAATGAGTACCAAAATGGTGTCAAGTGCAAAGCACTGTGCGGCCTGGAGTGGGAGCTCTGGAGGGACGATGCTCCGGAATTAGGGAGTGCTTCCGAGAGGAGGCAAGAGACAAAGAAAAGAGATTTCTAGGCAGAGGAGACAGTACAGAGGCAAGGAGGAATCTGTCATGTTTCCAGTGGATGAAAAGAATTTTGTTTGTCTAATTTTTATTTCTTTGTCAGATGTTGACATGTCTATACAATTTGGGCTGCATTTTTACTTCTCTGTATGTACACATACTTCACTCACCCTCCACCACACCTCCCTCCCCTGCTTCCTACTTTCACCCCCTCCTCCTCCTCCCCACACCTTGCCTCTTGTAACCACTAAATTTTTCACTTATACTGGCTGTGCTTTGCCAACATAAGTTTTTTGGTTATTTACATTCCACAGATAAGTGACACCATCTGATAGCTTATCTTTCACTTCCTGATTTATTTCACTAAGCATAATCACCTCATTTTTAATCTACTGCTGTCATCTCCTCCCTTTAGACATCAACAAGAGTTAACGGCTAGAGCCTGGTCTCTTAGCTAGTCACTGTGCTAAACACCTCATTGAATCTTCACCACTGAATATGCCTGGCCAATACCGTTATCACCCCACTTTACAGAAGTAGAAAACGGGGCTCAGAAAAGTCAAGAAATTTTAACAAAGAAGACTCATGTATGAGTGATAAGTCACTGCTTCTACAGTTTTGTTCTATCTTCTAAAAGCCCCACAGACAAAATACTCTCCCCAAGGAAGCCTGAGGCTTCTTTCCCTCCCTCTCTCCAGCACCGTTTGCAAAGTCAGGTGGGCCCCAGCTTTTTCAGCCCTGACGCCTTTTCAGACATAGTGGCTCCCTTCTTCGGGGGCTCAGGCAGTCCATAGCTCCTGTTCATATCAGGACAGGACTTCTACTGCTCACCATCCCCAGGGCCCACTTACAGTCCCCTGGGCAATTTCAACCCTTCCCTCTCATGCAAATGAGCCCCCGGACACCTCAGGACACCATCAGGGCTACCACCCTCTCCAGCACCATTCAGTTTGTTCATCATTCATGATGCACTGCATGCTGAGCTCAGATCTTGAGAAAAGATCTGCCACTGAATTCTCCCAGTATTTTAGGAGGTGGTCTCAGCATCTCTAACTGACATTCCCTTAACACTCTGTGGTCCGCTCACGTATTAGTACGTGTTTTTGTCACCAGTATCAGGTGGCTGCTCATGTATTAATATGTGTTCATCTAGTCTCTGGTTTTTCACACCACGGTGGATTTATTTGGCACTATTAGGAGCTATTTCTTTGATCGTACTCAGTCTAGAAGCTTTACACATTGTTTTGGTGAAAGTGTAAAGTGTTTTATGAGAGATATTACAGTTTTTTTAACCTGTGACATTTATTGTTACCATTACACAATCATGGCTGCTGAGAAAAGAAGGGGAATGAGCAAAAATGAAATTTTAAACAAAGTTTTTGTCGATAATTTGTCTGATGTCCCAAGTTGTGAAGGAACTGATGGAAGTTCTGAGGAAAACGATAATGAAATGCCAAGTGACAGTGATGAAGATATAATAATTACCAAGAAAACTGTTCATGCTCTACCTTTGCAGTATTCCAGCTATTCTGAAGTTGATGACAGTAATGGTGTGACTAACACGATGAGTGGCGATGTTTTATTTTGGTCGGACAACGACATTATTCCTGCTTTAGAAACACTTGCTGGCACACCAGGTGTGAAAATTACTCCACATGATCCAAAAAATGTGAGTGACGTAGTTAGTTTGTTTATTGGGGATGACCTCTTTTCGATGATGGTGGAGGAATCAAATCATTGTCATGAGCAAAATGCCCATAAATACAAAGGATCACCTAAAAGTTTGAAGTGGCACAATATAACCATTGGAGAAATGAAAAAAATTTTAGGTTTGGTTATCCTTATGGGGCAGGTGCACAAAGACAGAGTAAGTGATTACTGGACACTGGACCCTCTAACAGAAACTCCTATATTTTCAAAGGTAATGAGTAGAAACAGGTTCCGCCAAATATGGCAGGCATGGCATTTTTCAAATAATGAAGATGTCTCAGAAAATTCAGGGAGGATATTCAAGGTTTTATCAGTTTTGAACAACCTTCTAAAGAAATTTGCAAGTGACTACAAATTTGCAAGGCAGGAACTGTCACTTGACGAGGGTGTGATACCATGACAAGGGCGACTATCTTTCCGTACATACAACCCTGCCAAGCTGACACAATATGGAATATTAGTGCGTATGGTATGTGAAGCGATCACTGGATATATTTGCAATTTGCAAATTTATACCAGTGAGGGTAATAAGTTGGAAGATACAATTCTGTCAGTTTTAGGGCCAAATACAGGTCTGTGGCACCTGTTTACATGGATAATTATTACAATAGTGTAAGCATTGCCAAAAAACTTCTCCAAAACAGAATAAGAATCTGTGGCACAGTCAGAGTAAATAGAAGTCTTCCTGAATGTCTGAAATCCGTGAAACTACAGAAAGGCCAGTCAGCATTCCGAAGAAAAAAAGATGTTCTCGTGCAAATTTGGAAAGACAAGCGGGAGGTTCGCATGATCTCTACCATTCATTCTTCACGCTCCTAGAATCTGAGAAGAGGGACAGAAAAACTGGAGAGAGAATAAGGAAGCCGGAGTCCATCTTGTAAACCAACAAATATATGAAGGGAGTAGACCATGCGGACCACTATCTGTCATATTGCACAATAATGAGAAAGACCACGAAGTGGTCAAAGAAAACTGTACTGTATTTGTTGCACTGTGCCCCATTCAATTCTTTTAGGGTGTATGTAGAGCTCAATGGAAAACAAATTATGTATAAAAAATTCCTGCATGAAGTAGCCAGAAACTGGGTGAGCCCATCTCAGACACACGAGAGAAAAACATTCACATTTCTCCTACAAGGTGTGCACCTAAGATGGACCCACCAGAAAGACTTTCAATGGACATGAAAAAGCATAAAGTAGAGAAAATAGCGCTGGGAGCAACAAAATTCCTCAGAGACCCTGTAGAGTATGTGCAGCCAAGAAAAAGAGAAGTGAAACCCACTTTATTTGTGGATTTTGTTGTGTTCCATTCCATAGAGGGACATGTTTTGAACAATACCACACTCTAATTGATTACTCTGGTATATAATTTCTATGCATTTAAAATTTCATTAAAAAATATCCAACAGTTCAGGAGCTGTGTGTGTTTTACTTAATGCTTATACCATTCATGTGGTGGCACAGAAAATGGTCAGCCCCAAGGACTGGTAAATTTAAAGGGCACCAGCACACAAAGTGTTAAGGGGATTGAAAATCTCAGAGGAATGATGTGATGACTCAAGGTAATCCACTTAGTGAATCTACACTCATGCCTAGTTTGGGACAAGATATGAGACAAACAAACAACAGCAAAAACCAGGCTGGGAACTACGTGTGCAAGTAAGCAGCAGTGTGCTTTCCCTCTCCAAGTATGATGCCACCAGGTGTTATTTACAGTTCTTGGTATCAAGGAGAAATCACCCTTCTAAGTCAAATTTGCCCAGGTATTTCCCCCATTACTCCACTTCTACTTATTTTACTTTTGGCCTATTTAGTCTATCACCAGCCAGGAATTAAACAATAATTTCTGCTGAATTCCCTTGTGGGCTGCTTTTAGGAAGGGCTTGTAATTTTAATATTGCACACTAGATGTCACTGTCAACCAGTTCTATAAAACTGCCTTCTGCCAGTGATAAGTCATCACCAAAAAGCATTAAAGGCATATTTACTTAAAATTGTGTTATATATATAATTAATCAAAGCTGGAAAATAGCATTGAGGCACACACATTTACAAAACACTGTATGTTCTTTAGCAGACTCAAATCTCTATAAAGCTTCTTTTTCCCCCAACTGAGAAATAGTAAGACCTTTGGAGCACCAGACACTGTGCTTTACCTATATCATATATTCAAAACCTCACAATGTAGGTATGAAGCATTTAATTAGGCTACCAGAAATGTATCTGAAACCAAAAAGGATACAAAGATTTCATCCAGGAAAAAGCTCATCATAGGGGAGATAAATATACTTCAAGGTTTTGTCAAGTAGTTTTGAGAAAATAAGACTAGTATTTAGGAATCAAGTGTTTGAATCCAAGATGTTTTTACATGCACAGTTACATTGGATTGCTTTAAATGACACTCATAGCCATAACTGATCTCTCTCCTCTTAGTCCATGTGGGTGAATTTGCAAGTAGGACCAAAAAAAAAAAAAAAAAAGAGCCATTTCTCCTGGCACCCTCTCAAGATTTGATGAAGAGACCAGGTTCAGGATATTCTTAAATGCTACAATTACTAGCATTTGTCAAGAACTGTGAGCATAAAACCCAAGAAAAGTAAGTTGGAAAAATAGCAAACCTCAATTCATCTTGGGTTGATAAACTTTAAAAAATTGATAGGGTCTGTATAAAATAAAACACATGGAAGATATTGCCTGTTGACAAATGACCTAAGATGGAACCACAAGAGCTGGACTGCTCATAGGAGCAACCATTTTTTTTTCCCCTGTCATATCTACTTCGTTCTAAAAGCAAGTCTCTGCTACAACTTTTACGGTGTGTTTTTCAATAAATCTTCTAATTCCTTTTTTTTCTCCCTCCACTGTCCATGAGTTCTTGATCTGGCCTACTATGATTTTGTCATCTGAAGTACTTTGCATGACTATGATTTCTGCCACTCTGGTCCTAAATGACATGTGTTGTAAAAATGAAGTCTTGTTAAAGCCCCAAACACAGATGACTTATTCAAGGGATAAGCAAAGGAAAGTTTCCATTCAAAGTCTGTGAATACATTAGCTCTAAGCAAACAAGTTTACTTTTCATAACTTTAAATACCAATATGTCTTATTTCTCTTTTTAAATGTATGTTCTGGTATAAATAGACATACAGACAATGGAATAGAATAGAAAGTTCAAAATACATACATATATGCATATATTCAGTAATAACGAGGGAGTCCAAAATAGAAGTTGAAAGATTTAACCTCAGTAAAGGCATACCTGGGTAGCCATCTGAAGAAGTAAAATTGAATCCATACCTCACATAATACACAAGTATCCACTCCAAATAGTTAATAAAAAATGTAAAAATGTATCATGAATTTCTGAAAAAAGTCAAAGGAGAATTTTTAAGTAGCATCAAAGTGCAGAAGTGACACAAATTCCAGAATCACATAAGGGAAAATTACTAAATTCATCATGTAAAAAACTAAAACTTCTGCATGGCAAAAATACACACAAAACCCCCTGAAAAAAAAAATTATAAGTCTACACCATTTAAAAAACAACTCATGAAAAGCTCCTACAGATTAAGAAAAAGACCAACAACTCAAAAGAAAAATGTACATGGCTATAAGAAGACAGATCACACAAAGGAATATAAGTGACTCCTAGGTCAGAAAGCTGCCGTGTGGGCTGGGACGACAGTAACCAAGGGAGAGACTAAGTAGCACAAAATTTAAGACCTTCAAGTTTAGTTTAGTAAATTTTGCACCCTAAGTCCTTACTTATCCTAGTTCAGGTCCTGAATGCAGTTCTAAGATATATGAAAAGGTGTTCAACTTCACTCAAAATAATAAGAATGCAAATGAAAACTATCCAAGCTACCATCTTTCTTCACTTATCAGATTGGCAAAAATCCAGAAGTTGGACAACATACCACCCACAGACATTGCTGGTGGGAGTGTTGTTTCAACCACTCTGGAGAGCATTTTACCACCCACTAGGAATTAAAATCACAAATACACATGGACTCTTGACTGGTTTGTAAAAGCTTCTCTTGTAGACACTTAGAAAATGATCCATGCACAAGCATATCTATTGTAGCACTGCTGGTAAAGGTAAAAGATTAGATACATCCTAAATATGCGTGTGTTGAGGTTAAATAAGTCATGGTTAATTCATGTTTGTCTTTTCCATCATTTCATCTCCCATGCCTTATGCAGCCTATGGCATGAACACTCAAGATTATTTGTTGGATTAATAATTATAGGTATTATTTGGGTTGTTTATGTATTAAGTAATGATTAATAAGCAGACACTGATACAATGAAGAAATCGTCACAGTTTAAATGTTAATTGGTGGCCTAAAAGATTGAAAAAGAGAAATATCACAGGTAATGAGAAAGATGTGCATGTGAAAATGGTCAAATTTCATCAGATTTAAGATTTCAAGAGGTCCTGAGAACAAGGTCTGGTCTCTAAATTTTAATGCTTCATTTATCTTATTCTGGATTATTTTTAGGAAAAGAAATTACAGGCTAGCTTCTAAATTGTCCTTTTATTTGTCCATTCATACATTTGAAAAAAATAACATTTCTTGCCTAATCTAAATGCATTAAGTACTGAGGATACAAACATGTCTAACACTTATTCTTCTCTCTTAAGAACTCAGGCATGTCGACATGATGATACCATTATATGATAAGCATTTTGATAGTCACAAATAGAAAGAACTTTTAAAACAGTTTGCTTGGGATGGGACTATGGGAGGGAGGTCACCGACAGTCACATAAACTTGAATTCAAACAAAAAGAAAGCTCTCCACCCAATTTTGAGGCTGAGTCATGCAAATGTCTGGCAAAGGGAAAAATACTTTTTACTCAAAGCAATTATTCTCTTGGTTTCATTCAAGTAACAAGAGAACTGTAGGCAGAGGTGCAAAACAAAGCCAGTAAGTAACCAAAAAGAAAAAAAGCACCTCGGGGCTAATGGGCAGAGAAATGAGCAGGGTCTACTTGTTTGGCTCAGTAAAGTACAATAGCAGTTTACAAAGGAGGAAGATGGAAATTCGGTGGCTGAACACATGGCACAGGCCACACCCATTACATTGTCCTTTCCCGCCAGGGCAAACACCAGTTCATGCTTATCTCTGAACATTTGGAAACAGTTATCTTGCCTCAATTTAGTGAATAAATCTGAAACTGTCTCCCTGTGTGTCCCGATGGAATGGAGCGTGGCCCTGCCAGGGAGGAGGTGTGAAAATCCCACTGTGTGGGGGCAGATGCTGGGAGGCAGGAACTGGCTGCAAAGCGGCTGTGTACTGGGGATGAGGTCAGGGAGATTGGTGGGCAGACGGGGCCTCTTTCCCTCTCAACAGAAAGCCCCATGGAAGTGTATACTCTCATGGGCTCTGGAGGGACTCAAAAAACTCAGAGTGGGCAAAATTTAAAACAAGATGTGGGAGACAGGAGGTTGGGCAGCTGCCAAGAATTCACCAGACATTCAACATCTTGGGTTCTGGGGCTGTGGCCAGAGGCTGTGTTTTCTTGTCTTACCTGCACTTAATTGCCCATCCCAGCCCCAAACTAGAAAACCCGTGAGCTGGATTCAGGACCAATTTCATTTGCCGAAATCCAACAGGTTGAGTCACCAAGTGCCTCAGTTTATTCACATGTTTATTTTAAGCAGCTATTCAAGTGGTAGGCATTTTGCTGAAGCAAAGAACCTGGAATGACTCCCAGCCTGCCTTGGATGGTAGGCGGGCATGGCAATAAGTGGGGACCAGAAACTGGAGCAGAAGAATAGAACAATCCTCTAGGAGGTCAGCCAGTGGCTTTTGAGCAGAGACCACCAGGTGAACCAAGAGTGGACACAGAGGGGCCCTCAAGCTGGTGGGAGAGCGTGGACATACTGGTGGATTATGACACATCCCAGCTTCACCAGCACTGGGCCTGGGGGACCTGGCTGGAGACAGGTGACAAAGGGTCTGGACTTAATAGGCAACAGAGAGCCATAGATGAAACTGAAGCCAAAAAGAAGCATGTCCTGATGTGTTTTGGGAAGACAGTCTATTTGGGCAATGAAGAAAATAAACTCAGCATCTATAAACTACTCTTTGTTCTGATAGTTTGTTCTAAAAGCCAGTATTGATAGTCAACTCCCAAGGAGCACTTCATGTGTCCATTCCATCTTCACAAAAGTCCTCTTCTGTAAAATGGGGACTAGTAGTTTCTACCTGGTTGAGTTATTGTGAAGATGAATCAATGAAGCATATCTTCTATGAAAAGCACACAGCATAGAGTCTGACACACAGCAGATTCTCAGAAAACGTTCTTTGCTAGCAAGCAGCAGCACCCACCCTTCCTCTTTTGAGTCTCTTTTTTGGAGGAATTCTGACTCAAAATTATTCAAGTCGAAAGTCTGAAGTTTCTGAGAGGCTGGATTCCAGGGAGCTAACTTATTCTTTTTTAATACCTGGACCCCTACCCAAGAAACCCTGTTCTTTCAAATGCCTGTTATACCATTGAAGACAAAATTTCATCTATTTTTATTAATTTGTGAGCAAAAATAATGCATACACATGAAAGTATGGACATGCAGATTTTAAAAAACAGTTTAAAGCTGAGATTG
Organism: Scalopus aquaticus; assembly: GCA_004024925.1. Taxonomy (NCBI): domain Eukaryota; kingdom Metazoa; phylum Chordata; class Mammalia; order Eulipotyphla; family Talpidae; genus Scalopus; species Scalopus aquaticus. The sequence goes on along the minus strand of PVIJ01017705.1, from coordinate 4,510 downwards.
AGTTGAAAAAAAAAAGCATGGTTAATGTGATGCATAATGATAGAAATCATAACTGTGCTCTGTTAATTAGACATAAATGTTGTTTCGTTCCCATAAATGTCAATAATCACCAGGTAAGGCAGAAAGAATCTTAGAGATTTCTCTGGAGATTGGCCAGAGCTTCTTATCTGATATCTAGAAGGAAGGGTCAGAATAAGGAAGACGGAATCTCTGGGTAGTAGATGTATTCTTTTGCTTTAGGGAAAGATAGGGCCAGAGTCCTTTTCCTTCCAAATCTTTCTGTGTGCAGTCTAAGTCTGAAGCAAACATTTGGGATCCTCTAGTCCCTGTCAAGGAAAGCAAGTGCCACCTAGTTCTGAGGCCTAAAGATGGAGTCCCTCTTCTTCAGCTCCTGCCCCCCCCCAATCAAGCCAGTCCTAGGAAGTCTGCAATCTTCCTGCATCTCTTTCAACTCTTGGATCTAAAGCAAGAGGAGTTTAATAAGCAACAGGGTAAACACAGGCTGGCCAGGGAATGCTCTGCCAGTTCTTAGAACACAGCATGCAAGTGTGCACTGGGTGGGCCTGGCACCTAGCTTTGGCCTGGCGTGGGAAGGATGCCCTCCACTCCCAGCTAGTCTTTTCTGATTGATCTTGCATTCCTCGTTAATGCTTGTCACCTTTCATTGACTTTTGTTGCAGGTCTGGGTTTGCACTTTATGTGGCCAGCAGAGGCTTTCTGGAGCTAGCTCTTTCAGACGCAGAGACACATACATCTTAGCAAGAGCTATCTGTGAGTGACAGCTCTCTCAGCCACGAGTCAGGGGGGTGGAACTATCCATTTGAATTCTGGGCTTCCAATCAAATATTTAAAAAAGGAAACTTTACCCTTTGAACATTGCAAAATAAATAGAACTTCAGCCTGGGAAACAAATGTACTACTTCTGGTTATTTAAAGTGAAATTTTAAAGAGGATGGGCTGGGCAGTGGTTCCAATAACATCAATGAGAGAACTTCAAGCAAATGCACCGAGAACAAATACAAAGTAATATCAAAGTAATCCTTGTAACATCAAATGCCTATTAATGTACTCACATTCTAGGGAATGTTTGTCTCAGTCTTTCAGCAATTACCATCTTCAAACTGGGTTACCCTAGAGTTTGAGTGATTTTTACCCAACAGTAAGAATCCATAGCCTTGTAAGTGTTTGCTTTCTTTCATAACATCAGCTCAGAGACACTCAGTGCAACATGAAGAAAACATGTTCTCCAGTGAAATGAGACCATATTTCATCTTCCTCCCAAGTCATCTCACCACTCTATATTTACATTTCTGGCTCTTTGTTAACCACACTTCAATAAAAGTGTCCTTTAAAACTTTGCTAACTCAAAATATGATCTTGGACCAACAGTATCAGCTTCACATAGGAGCTGGTTGGAAAAGTAGACTCTCAGGTCCTTCCCCAGACCTGATACATACCTGCAATTACATTACAATGTGTGAGTGCACTACCTCAAAGGTAACACAACCTCACAAATTTATAATCTACAAAATAAAACAAAGAAAAATATCAAAGCATTTTTGCAAGGAAAGCTCAAACACAATAGGACATAGATTAATAAGCACTGGCATGATTACTAAGATACATGCTTACTGTTACAAGTATTTGCTTGTTACATGTATTAGCTCATAATTCTTCACTACAACACAGGAGGGAGGTGCTAGCCTTCTCATTCAGTAGATGAAGCACAGAGATTTATGGAACTTGTACAGAATCACACAGTAAATCAGTGGAAGAGGCAGGATATGAACCCAGGCAGTCTGACTTCAGAAGGTGTGTTTTACCCATTACTGCCCACCTCTAAACCGTATGCTGCTGTATACTGAAAATAAAACAGCTGATTCAGTAAGAATTCAGGACCCAAAAGATAAAGCTAGGCTTCTATAAGGGCGATCATTTTAGGATCAGTAACATTTAGAAGAGACCAGAGGAGTTAGAGATCATAAAGCTGTAATGGAACTTGCTCAGGTATTATCTGAAGATGGTGAGCCTCAGAGAGGATATGTGAAAACCAGTGATCTTTCCAAAGGAGTGGAAAATTGGAGGCAGCTCAGTCTCCAATGCACTTCCAACTCTGCTCCCTGCCTCTTCTACGTTGCATCCTAATTATTTTTTTGTGTGGGGAGGGGGAGTGTCAGAGGTTGCTCTTCACATGCATCAGATATCAAGCTACAGCCTTTCCTTTGTTACCTTTCTTTCAAAATTTAAGACTATCCATGCTGCTTTGATAAGTTATTTTGTATCCTATTTGAAATCCTATTTGAAAAGCTGGGGGAAGAAAGTTGTGCTCATAAACTGCACTTCAATGCCTCTAATACTAAACACTATGGCAATTTACATTTACACTATAACAGGAACTTTCAGTTGTCATAGCCAAAGAGCTCTTCCTTTGACAAAAATCAGTCCTGCCAGTTATTGAAGCAAATTAAGATGGAATCTTCCTCTGGGCTCCAAAGAGTCCTTTACCTGCTAAAATATTAGCCCCACTGGTACACTGTAGATGAAAGGAGGGTGGAAGTCCAAGCCCAAATTAAGGAGGATTTGGGACTTGTGCCATCACATCTAAGACACCTATTTTAATCCTATGGTGGTCTCTGTCAAAGGTTAGCATCCCACAAACAATCTCTCAAGCCCTGGATGTTTGCAGAGGGCAAGGCGGGGAGTTCTTGGAGCAGACTTCAGAAGTTTAAGGAGGTTGAAAACTCTTCCTGTTTAAAGTACAACTTCTACTATAAAAGGCACAACAAGTTTCAGTTGGAAGCCTGTCCCATCTGGTGGGAGGCAAGAGAAAAGACACATGCCCTTGAAATGCCACCACCTTCACCATACCCCAGCCTTTCTTGACTAATCCTACAGGGTCCTTTACATCACCTCCACTTCAGAGGTAAGGAAGGACCTCCGATTCAAGGAGGAAAGATCACTGTGTCCCCCTGGAAGCATGTGGTATAAACATAAATCATTTAATAATTGAAATACCAGCAACTTTGGAAGATCAAAAGCACAGAGGAGACCAAGCTGCCCCTTTCAGCTCACATTTCGCAGAGCTCATGTTCAGGGGCTGCCTGGGTTTGGCAGAGGGAACAGGTCACAGTATGCAAAGAATCCACTCCAGATCCCCAGTCCAGGGGCACTTACCTTGCACTGCCCAGACACGCAGATGGCTGTGCCGTTCTGGTCACAGGGGGTGCCATCAATGACCTTCTCAGCTTGCCGGACATAGAAGCGGTAGCCCATGGCCTGGCAATTCAACTCGCACTTTCGGTTGCCTTTTACTAAAGAAAAAAAATCAATCAGCATCTTTTTTCTTCCTCTATTTTTCTATTGAGATACAATTCACACAACACGAAATTAGCCATCTTAACCAAAGCATACAATTCAGTGGCTTTTAGCACATGTGCAATGTTGTACAACCTTTACCACTAATTCCATAACCCCCAAAAGAAACCCTGTTTCTATTAACTGTCCTTTGCATCTGTCCTGCATCTTCCTACTTTGGCAGTCACCAGTCTTTCTGCTTCTATGGATTTGCCTCTTCTGGACATTTCATAATGACCCACTGAAGAGGCAGGAAAACACCAGGGAGCACAGGTTCGCTATGGAGTTGTGCAGACAGGTCAAAAGGGAGGGAGTCCTGAAGCCCTTGGTGGCTTTTAGTCATTTAATGGTCTCTTGTTCAGAAAGGCAACCAGGTACAGAGCAGGCAATGGGGTTGGGGCCGGGAAGCTGGCAGGCCTCCCAGACCCTGGAGAATCTTTCTCTCTCTCTCTCTCTCTCTCTCTCTCTCTCTCTCTCTCTCTCTCTCTTTCCACCTCTCACCCCTTCTCCTCTCTGGTATCATGTTGTAGTCCTCTCTATAGCCATTCCGCCCTTATACCCTCAGCCTCTAGGCTCAGGTGTGCCCACTTGTGCACACACCATACTTCAGGTGTCCACCATCAGGCACGCCTGCCCCAAGCACACACTCCCAAGAACCTCCTGCATTCATGCCCGGAGATGATAGCCACAGAGTCCAACAGCAGAAAAGCCTGAGCAATTCACCCTAGACCCTCCATGGATCTTAATTTCAAGTATACAAACACCCGCCCTAGGCTGATCTGGTCTTCACTACTACAGGGTTATCCACGTCACTGAAACATGGTCTTGAGGGACCCCAGAGATATGTCTGTCTTATTTACTTTGCACTCAGTGCAGAACTGGGCACACGGACTTTTCCTCTTTTTGCTTTTTTTGCTTTTCTCTCCTCTCCTCCTCCCACTAGATAAATTTCCTTATAGAGTCTCTAAAGTTCTATAACTTCACACAGAGCATGGCACACAGTAAGTGCCACTAAGTGCTAAATTAATTACTGCTACAACTAAAATCTTTAGAGGAATTCAGCTGCCTTCAAAATAAGAATGGCAAAAAATTTAAGCAAGATATATTTCCATATCCAAAAGAGAGACAGGCCAAGTACACAAGTACATGAAGATTT
>PVIJ01017704.1:0-28592 GCA_004024925.1 Scalopus aquaticus | reverse complement strand
AAAAAAAAAGGTTTATTAGGAAAAGGAGAAAAGTGAGGCACCTACATAGTCACAGGTGGGCAGGAGAAAGGTGGTGCTTCATTCCTTTGTGGAATTGTTATCTAATGTTAATTACTTCTAAGGTATAACTACTGTGATTTGTAAGGACCAGTGATTCTCCAGTATAGCCCTCTATCTCCACATCCCCACCTCTGGTCTGTACCTCCTGATAATTTCTATAGCAGTCTGATACTTGCTACAGCAGTTGGCCCTAAGGATTTTCATTTCTATAGCTAGTTTAATTATGATAATCATTTCTATCCCCATCTTAAGTTTCTGGCCTTATGATGCTGCCATCCTAAATTTTCTACTCTTACAATGTGGGATTGAAAAACAATCACTGCTTAATTAACATTTCATCTGATTTGCATGCTTTTGAACCAATTGGCACTCAGTTGGCCTACCCTGGCTTTCATAGTCAACCTCTAATAAGAATGAGATGGATTTCTAATCTTGATTTGCATAGCTGTTCAGAGAGAGAACTAGACTAACTTTTCTATGTAAATGTAAGTCCTCCCCAATCCAGGGAGCTCAGAATCATGATTCAAAGTCTTCTTGGATCATGTGCCCCGGTTACAGTTTTAATAAAGCTTCATGTAAACATATTCTACCCCATAAAAGGAAGATTAGTCATGATTATCCAGTAATCACAGTGGTCCTTTTAATATTGAAGAGGGGGATAAAACTAGCAGGTATCACAGACAGATTTGAAATGCTACACTGCAGCCATGGATCTGGAGGAAGGGCCATGAATCAAGGACATCGATGGGCAATAATACAAACTGTTATTGAAAAGTCACTCCGGGAAGGCTGTATGCATCAGGAGGTATGACCGGGAATGCCCAGAGGTCTGATGACTGATGCATAAAATGTACTCCTGACTTATATATCATAAGGTTTGACCAGGAATGCCCAGAGGGACTGAGGGCCTATATATGAAAAGGGAAACTGATCAGTGGAATGCCTCGTTGATAAGATTGAAACCAGGGCAGGCAATCTAGGGCTTGATCTCCACTACAAGTCATCAAACAGATGAAAAGTGCTTGGAGGGCAGACCCACGTCCCCTGACAGTATAGATGACAGAGCACATTTTTCTAGTTTCATGCCTCCCTCTTCTTTTTTTTTTTTTTTTTACATACAGCTGGGGTACAGGCTAGAGGTGTGGAGTGGTGAGAGGCTTCACCAGAGGCAGAGTGGGGAGCAGAACAGGGAGATCAGAAATACACTGCTGAGGGGAGCAGCGGGCGAGGCAGGAGAGGTCTGCCGCACCATGTGGGATTCTCCCTGGCCGGGTGTCGAACTTGCGTCGCCGCTGCCGACAGCTCCGCAGCGCAGCGCTTAACCGCTGCGCCACCAGGGAGGCCTCCCTCCCTCTTCTTTTTATCCTCCTTCCCCCTACAACTGAAGCTGTATGGTTATTAGATCAATAAAAAAGGTCAGGATCTTCCTCACTGGGCAGCATCCTGCACTATACAACCTGCTCCACGAGTCTAGTGTATCAGTGTGGTATGCCCAACAATTATAGTAAATCATTACTACAGTTATGCATTTTAGAATCCACTTTACCAAATAATGGGTTAGAATATTTGCAATTTGATTTACAACTTCTGTCCTAGTAAGTGTGATAGCAGAAAAATGAGGCCTTTCAAAATTGCCAAAGGCAGTGCCAATTGCTTACCAGTTACTATATTGGTTCTGCACCCACGCGCACATTTGCAAGACTACTCAGGCTTGGGGAACAGTAACAATGGGATTTATTTAACAAACAGGGAAAAGCAAAGAATTACTGAAGTCGACATATGGCCGTTTACCTTACTTAAAGCAATGTCCAGTCCTCTGAGTCCCAGAAAAGTAACAAAGGTGGCGTCTTCCTGCCACTGCTGAGGTGGAGCTCCTCTTCCAAACAATAGGCCACATTTCCAAAATGGCATCTTCCTTCTTCTGCAGACACGCAACAGCCAGAGTGTAGGCCAGGTTCCAATGCACAAGGACGAAACAGGACGCAACTGGAAATGCTCCCAAAACTGCTGTGATGCTCCAGCACAGCATCAGGCCAGCAAAACTGCAAACTGCAACTACAGTGGCCAGACGGCCCACCAGACTGCACTCACACATTTTAGGAAGGTGCCCGCTCTGGGCCTTTGCCTTCTTCCTTCGGCTGCAGTAAAGACAAAACTGGGAGCAGTTTTCGTCGTTTGGCTACTTGCAAAGCCTCCAAAGTCGCTGGTCCCAAAGTCGCTAAAGATTCCAAAAACGCTCAATCCGAAATTGTATATCCCAGCGGCTCAAAAACTTCTGGCGTCTGATTTCCAAACTCTCAATCTTGGCGGCTACATTTTCTGCAGCTGATTCCTCTATCCCTACATCATGACGATTCCCTCTTCCCCTTCTCCTTCAGTCCCTTTTATTTCTCATCAGATTCTCCACCCCAAACTGCAAACTTAGCGTTTTCCCTGGGGCTATTCATTCTCTTCAGCAAACCTCCTCCAGGGGGCACGACCTCCACCGAACTTTGGACTTAGCCTGGTTACAAGTGTACATTTTAATATAAAATATCAATACCCAAGGAAATTTAATGAATCAATTTAGAGGCTAAAATACATTTGTACTTTATTTCATTTTGAACTTTATATTAAAGAAATATATGTATGCATGTATATATTATCAATTGTTATTGTTTTGCCAATCATTTACATAACTATAATTTGGAGAGTACAACTTCACACCCACATACTTGCCCATCATTCACACACTCAAAGCTCCAGTAGAATGACCTATAACCTTCCCTCACCTTCCACCTCCTCACTCTCCCTATGCCTTAAGATGACCACTTTCCTTATCACAGGGTCTAAGAAGGCTTCAAGGGTAATGGCAGTGATGGTGTGGGGAAGGACTATGGCAAGTGGGAGCCAACATGCCTTTCACAGTCTTGGGTGGGAGGACACATTAGTGCTGGGAAACCTGTGCGACTTTCTATCTCCCAAAACCTTCTCCATGCCTAAACCTGATTCCCATGTCCCCATCTCAGTATCATGGGACTTAGAGGTTGGCAACAGTTTTCTTTCAGGCCTTGGAGGATAGTGGGGGCGGGTGGGGGGATTTCACTTATGCTGTAACCAGATCAATGTCGTGGCTGAGCCCTCTGTCTGGTTGCAGGCAGAAAGCACTGTATCATTTCAATACCACTGCTGAAGCCCCTTTTTCCAGTCTTGGAGCACAAGAGTTTATGCCTTCCCCAAGTTTGTCTGTCTATCAGGAATGGTCGCTAGTTCTAAGATCCTCCTCATCTCTCCCTGTTTGGAAACTTAGTAACATAAAATATACAGAAAAAACACAGGAAAATACTCTATGACATAAACTTCAGAAATATCTTTGAAGACTCTCATTTCAAGCTGGAAGAAAAACAGAGGAGAATGTAAAAACTGGGACTCCATCAAACTAAAAGCCTTCTGTAGAGCACAAAAGACTGTAACTAAAATGAAGAGTCACCCTACTGAATGGGAGAAAATCATACATCTGACAAAGGACTGATAACGGAGATCTACAAAGAGCTTATATACAAAACATGTAGCCCAATCATAAAATGGACAGAAGAGCTAAGTCGGCACGCCTCCAAAGAAGACATGCATTGGCCAATAGAATTGTGAAAATATTTCATCATCACTTACATCAGGGAAAAGCAGAAAAAAAGCACAATGAGATACCATCTCACAACTGTGAGAATGGCCATAATAAAAACACCAAAATCAATAAATGCTGGAGAGTGTGTGGGGAAAAACAACCTCCTACAGAGCTGGTAGAATGTACACTGGACCAGACACTGCTACACTGTGTTGAAGATCCTCAAAATGTAACAGGGTGGTCCCCAGGGGAAAGGGTTGTTAAAGTATGTTGTGGTCCCATAGGACTGGGGCAGAGTTCGATGCAATCAGCAAAGCGGTGATTTATTGCTAGTTTGAGCTAGGGTCCCAATTAGCCCGGTGTACCCACGCAGCGGTCCGTAGGCAAAAATGGAGACCCCGAGTACAGAATTGGGTCAGCTTATAAAGGCAATGGAATTCAGCAAGTCATAGTGAACTTGGCAAGACATCAAGGATAAGGGGGTCGTGGAGCAGATGATCTGTGCTGTTATCTTTACGAGTTCCTGGAATCCTCGCCCTAGGCAGGGGGAGTTTTATCTCAAGGTTGCTGACCTTGAGACTTTTATGGCTACTGGCAGCCTGGCACCTTGCTGCCACTAATGTTGGTTTTAACCTTTGTCAGTGGCCAAACATTCTGAACAGTTTTTAGCATTCTTACTTTTACAGGGTGTGTCCCAGGTTCCTTGTCCCACCCAAGGTATGGTGGAACTGAGCAGGATATAAGAAGCTTAAGAAGAGAGACACACACACAAAAAAGGAGGACACACATAGAGGAGACACAGAATACAGACAGAAGACAGGAGACAGATTTTCTGTCTTCTCTGTCTTTTCTAACTGTATTAAAGTTTCTTTCCAGAAAAGGTCCTATATCTTTTGTATTGATGCGGCGGATCCCATTTAGATGCTGAACCCATTTAGACCAGGGCAGGTATGGGGTTTCTTGGGTGCCCCTCTCCTGCCCTGTAACAAAACACTAAAAATGAATGTGCCATTTGACCCAGAAATTCCACTTATTAATCTACCCAAAGAACTAGAAGCACCAAATCAAAACAGAACCTACACTTGTAAAAGTTAGAATGTTAAAATGTCAAAATGGCCAAAACTGACAGGCACCAGAAATGACCACTAGCAGCCAAAAAGCCTGTAACTTAAAGATAAAACCTCCTCGGCCCGGGGCAGAGGTTCCGGGAATACGTGTCTGTAAACCTAAAGATAGACCTTCCCCTTTACCCGAGGTAAGAACTCTGCAAAACTCCAGGAACTCATGAGATAACAGCACTGACCATCTGTTCCTCAAGAATGTGTAACCCCCTGCCCTACGTCATGTCATAGCCTCAGTTTGCCCGCGAAAATGCCTTTATAAGCTGACCCATTTCTATACTCAGGGTCCTCATTTTGTCCACGGGACCGCTGTGTCGGTATACCGGGCTGATTTGGACCCTAGCTCGAGCTAGCAAATAAATCACCACTTTGCTGTTTGCATCGAACTTGCCTCAGTCGTGATTGGACCCGTATCCATACTTTAACATTTGGGGGCTTGTTACGGCCGACTGTTTCAGTTCGTTGCTGTGAGTCACTTCCTTTTCTTTTCTGTTTCTATACTCCCAGGTCTTGCTTTGCCGCCACCTACTTGTGGGCACGGGACAGCCAGTTAAAGGGCCACAAGGGCCAGCTGCCACTTTAAATTAAGTCTCCCGTGACAGGATAAGTTGGTCTGCACCCCTGTTCTTTTTAGTCCCGCCAACCTGAAGACAAAGGGTGCAGTAGGCAGGCACTCGTTCTAAAACACTCCACGTGCCCATCCCGCGGCATTTCCACCTTTAGGTTCCCTTTTTTTAAGTACAGACCTGGGCTTTCCTGTTTCTGTCCTTGCAAGTCTCACATTTGCTGTCTTGTTTTTTAAGTTGGGAGAGTCCCACTTGATGGCTGCCCCCTGGCATAAAACCCAGGGTTACAGGCCATCCTCTGGCAAGGAATCCAGAGGTGACGGGTTGGACCCGTACTTGTATTGCCGGCTGGAGTAGCTTCGTGCTAGGCTAAGCCTCTGACAGGACTGGAGGTTAGGGCCACCCTCTGACGAGGAAGCCAGAGGTGACGGATTGGATCCGTATCGGTAAGAGGCGCCTTGTGAGTGTGTGTGGCCGGCCTGTGTTGTCTACTGTGTGTCTTGTCTGTTTCAGTTCATTGTTTTCCCATTAACTTTTTTTCATAGGACCAGCAACATGGGACAAAATGTTACTACCCCTTTATCTCTGATATTGGATCACTTCTCAGATGTTCGCACTGGGTCTGAAAATTAAAAAGCAACCTTTAATTACTTTTTGTTCCTCCGAATGGCCTTCTTTTCCAGGTATAGACTGGCCCAGCGCAGGCTCATTGGACATTCTGTCTATCAGACAAATTAAAAAGGCAGTTTTGGTTAAACATCCTGACCAAGTTCCTTACATCCTTCTTTGGGAAGATTTGACTCTCTCACCACCGGAGTGGCTGGCGCCCTTCCTTCCTAACCGCTCTCTTTTTGGTATGAAAGGTGCAGCTCATCTTTTTTTGTTAGCACAGGAAGAAAGCCAGCGCCACAAGCCGAAACAGGCGTTTCTTCCAACAGACCCAGCGTCTGAAATGCTATTGGATGACGACCCCCTTGTCATCCCCACAGCTCCGCCACCCACCGTATGCAGCTGCTGAAGGAGGGGTGGAGGCTGACACCGCCGCTGCAGCAGCCGCTGAAGGGGCTGAAGCCACGGCACCTCCAGGTGCCAGAGCGCAGACAACGCTGAGTCTGCAGTTCCGGACTCTACCAGTCGGTTAGCTCTCTCTGCGGGTCCTAGTGCCCGGACTGCTTCTAGTCCTCCTGGGGAAGATGGCACTCAGGTAATGCAATACTGGCCCTTCTCCTCAACTGCTTTATATAATTGGAAACACCAAAATGCTCCTTTTTCGGAGGACCCAAGAGGTTTAACTGCCCTGTTGGATTCTGTTCTTTTCACTCATAGACCCACATGGGATGACTGTCGTCAGCTCCTACAGATTCTTTTCACAAATAAGGAGAGGGACAGAATCCTAGCAGAGGCCAGAAAACAGGTACCTGGGGAAGATGGGAGGCTGACCATGGATCCTCACACAGTGGATGCTGTTTTTCCCATGACCCGTCCAGATTGGAACTTTAACAACATGAAGGTAGGGAGCATCTTCGAATATATTGCCAGACCCTCATGACAGGTCTCTGAGCAGCGGCTCGCAAGCCCATTAATTTGGCTAAAATTGGGGATGTTAGGCAGGAAGCTAAAGAGATCCCAGCAGCGTTCTAAGAATGCTTATGAATGCTTTCCGCCAGTATAGCTCCTTGGACCCCGAATCTCAGGCAAATCAGGCCTCAGTTACCCTGGCGTTTGTTAATCAATGAGCTCCAGATATTAGAAGAAAACTCCAAAAGCTTGAACGCTTAGGAGAAAGACCTATACCAGAGTTAGTCAGGATAGTAGAAAAAGTTTATAACAATCGTGAAACTGAGGACGAGAAACAGGAATGTTTAAGAGCTGAACAGAGAGAAAGAGAAGATAGGTTTAGGGAAGAGGACCGGAAACAGCGGGCCGCGGAACAATGGAAACAGAACCGACAGACGGCAAATATTCTTCTAGCTGTAACAGGACAAGGTCCTGCTCAGGGAAAAACTAAGATAGTACATAGGATGATCAAACCTAAATTACATCGAGACCAGTGTGCCAAGTGTGGAAAGTTAGGCCACTGGGCTAGAGAATGCCCAGAAGCAGACAGCTCTAGAGATTTAGGAAAATTGGACTCTAAAGACCCACAGTCAGCAGCTAGGGTCCTCCATGTGGAGGCAGAAGACAGTGATTAGGGGGAACGGGGCTCGGAGCCCCTCCCCGAGCCTAGGGTAATGCTTCACGTGGAGGGGAAGCCTATAGACTTTTTGGTGGACACAGGAGCACAATTCTCAGTTTTAACCAAGGACAGTCATCCAGACGTACACTAGTACAACGCACCACAGGCTCAAAATTCTATGGCTGGACCATGAGCCGAGAGGTGGATCTAGCACAGGGGACGGTTAGACATTCGTTTATGGTCGTTCCCGATTGCCCAACGCCACTACTAGACCGAGATCTACTGACCAAGGTGGGCGCCACTATTTCTTTTCAACCTAATGGCGTATATGTGTCAGCGATGGGACCAGACAAAACAGGACCAGTCCACATACTAACTCTAATATTGGTTGATGAACATCGACTATTCTCTAAGCTACCAACCAGTAAGGACATGGACTATTGGCTAAAACAATATCCAAAGGCATGGGCAGAGACAGGGGGGCCCAGGTTTGCCAGTCACCAGGCAGCTGTGTTCATAGAGCTCAAGCCAGGGGCTGACCCGGTGAGGGTAAAACAGTACCCTATGGCATTGGCGGCCCGCCAAGGCATAACCCCCCACATAGCCAGGCTAAAATTCTTACACCATGCCGATCTAGCTGGAATACTCCGTGGCTTCCAGTTTAAAAAACCTCATTCATCTGATTATCGGCCAGTGCAGGACTTAAGAGAAGTAAATACTAGGACAGTGGACATTCATCCCACTGTGCCCAATCCCTATACTCTTCTCAGCACCTTGTCACCAAATCGTCAGTGGTACATGGTCCTAGACTTAAAAGATGCTTTTTTCTCCATTCCTTTGGCCCCTAAAAGTCAAGAAATTTTTGCATTTGAATGGACTAATCAATTTGGGGCAATAGAACAATTGACTTGGACAAGGCTGCCTCAAGGTTTCAAAAATTCTCCTACTTTGTTTAATGATGCTCTAAGAAAAGATTTGGAGCCAGTCCAAAAGGCCGGACCCCATGTTACCCTGTTACAGTATGTAGATGATTTATTGCTTGCTGATCTGGACCAGGCCACCTGCCAGCTAGCTACGGGGGAGCTGTTGCATCTCCTAGGAGAACTGGGATACCGGGCCAGTGCCAAGAAGGCCCAACTTTGCAGCACAGAGGTAACCTATTTGGGATACCTACTCAAGGAGGGCAGGCGTGGACTGACTCCAGCCATGACCCAAGCCATCACGACCATCCCCAGGCCAAACACCAAGAGAAAGGTATGGGAATTTCTGAGCTCGGTGGGCTACTGTCGCCTGTGGATACTTGGCTTTGCTGAGAAGGCTCAGCCCCTGTATGACTCCATCAAGGGCAATGAGCAGGATCCCTTAGTCTGGACTGACAAACAGGAACAGGCGTTTGAAGGGCTAAAGCAAGCCTTAGTGTCCGCACCGGCTTTGGCACTGCCAGACCCAGCAAAGCCTTTTGTTTTATTTGCGGATGAACGCCGAGGAATAGCTAAGGGAGTCCTGGCTCAGCCCCTAGGCCCATGGAAATGGCCCGTAGCCTATCTCTCGAAAAGACTTGATCCGGTGGCAGCAGGGTGGCCTCCTTGTCTCCGAATGGTGGTGGCAGTGGTCACTCTTGTCAAAGACAGTGACAAGCTAACTCTGGGCCAGGAATTAACCGTCATTACACCACATGCGGTGGAGGGCATGTCAAGGCAACCCCCCAGTCGCTGGATCAGCAATATAAGACTGGCCCACTACCAAGGACTGTTATTAAATGCTCCCAGGGTCAGAACTGCGGCTGAAGCCTCCTTAAATCCTGCCACCCTAATGCCAGACTCAGCTCTAATACCACCACACGCGTGCACAGAAATTTTATTACAGGCAGCTATGATCTGGACCAACCTGACTGATGTCCCGCTGGCCAATCCGGACCACATCTGGTTCACTGATGGCAGCAGCCTGGTAATAGACGGCAAACGACGTGCCAGTGCGGCAGTGGTGAGTACGGACCGCGTGGTCTGGGCGGAGCGGCTGCCAGATGAGACATCTGCTCAAAAGGCGGAACTCATCGCTTTGACGAAGGCATTGCAACTAGCCCAAGGAAAAAGATTGACTGTTTATACAGATAGTCGTTACGCTTTTGCCACGGCCCATGTACACGGGGCCATATATGCTGAACGGGGATTTCATACCTCAGAGGGCAAGCCAATCAAACATGCACGCGAAATTCAGGCACTCCTGGACGCAGTGCTCCTGCCTTCAAAATTGGCCATTGTCCACTGTAAAGGACATCAAAAAGGACAGTCCCCGGAGGCACAAGGAAACGCTTTCACCGATAAAATGGCTCGTGAGCTTGCCATGTCGGATCAAACACCTGTGGCAGCTTTTTCGCTGACAGCCCTTCCGGAACCGGGGATGGGACCACTTCCAGAAGAAGCGCCCGACTTTTCAGAGCAGGATCTCCTGTGGATGAAAAAAACATATCCGGGGGCCATAGAAGCCAAAGGATGGTGGCAGGCCAAAGGGATGTTGCTTCTCCCAGAAGACCAAGGACACCGCCTAGCAGAGCGACTACACCGCACCACCCATCTGGGACTGGAAAAGACAAAGACGCTTTTCAGGACTGCAAATTTGGACTTTCCTAAGGCAACACTCGGTAATTAAGGACATTGTAGAAAATTGTCAGGCATGTCAACAAATGAAACCAGGTAAGCTGGGTAAACTGCTGGGCCAACGCTGGAGAGGGGATTTTCCGGGAGAAATGTGGGCAGTAGATTTCACTGAAATCCGGCCAGGTAAATATGGCTATAGATATCTTTTAGTCTGGGTAGACACTTTCTCCGGTTGGGTTGAGGCATTCCCAACCAGAAGGAGATAGCTTTAACAGTATGTAAAACAATGTTAGAAGAAATAGTGCCCCGATATGGGCCTCCCAGACTAATAGGATCAGATAATGGGCCATGCTTCATATCAAAATTAACTCAGACAATGAGTGAGAAACTGGGGGTCGATTGGAAACTACATTGTGTTTATCACCCCCAGAGTTCAGGCCAGGTAGAAAGGATGAATCGGACTCTAAAAGAGACAAAGATCTGTCACCATAGGCTCTTGTGCTCTTCCCTCTTGTTTTGATCCCTCTCATTCCCCTCCCCTGTTAAATATCTCCAATTTATAGCAAACCTGCTATTTTTTACTCTTTTTTTCTGATCCCTTGTATTGTTTCCCTATATTCCTCCAACCTGTGAAACAATCCAATATATATTTTTCCTTCTGATTTATTTCACAGAGCATAATTTCTTCCATCTCCATCCATGTTGCATGAATGCCATGAGTTTATCTTTTTTGATTGCTGAGTAGTATTCCATTGTGTATATATACCACATATTCTTGATCCAGTAATCTGTTTTGGGCATTTATGTTGTTTCCATATATTAACTATTATAAATAGTACCGCAATGAATATAGGATGCAGGTTTCCTTTTGAATTAATGTTTTTGTGTTCTTTGGGTAGAGTACTAGGAGTGAAATTGCTGGATCATATGGTAGCTCCATTTTTAGTATTTTTAGGGTCCTCCACACAACTTTCCATAGAGTAACACACTCTTTTTGGTATGGAAAGGCATGATATTAAGTCACTGATGCATAGGCTCTGGGAGGCTCTTGTGTGCAGATCTGATTCCTTATTGGATGGAAGTGCTTAGAGACCTGAGCTCTGTACCCAGATGAGACAGCAGGAAGGAGTGAACCATTTGTCCTCTAACCTGAAATAGAACTGGACACAAACACACACGACAACAACATCATGTCCCTTCCAGCCCAAGGTTATATATGCCGGGGGCCAGGAGTCGATCTCTCCATCTGCTCATTAGTCACATTGTCTCATGTTACTCCAACCTCTATGTACACAATTCCTCTATGGGAAACCATTCTGGACAGCAATGAAAGTTTTCCTTGTTCCCTAGAGTTAAGTGAGAATACAAAATAAATCAATTTTTTCTCTCACTATGAACCTGCCTCATCTAGGTTTCTAAATTTCCTAGTGTATTTTCAGGTTTCTAACTTAAAATTATTATATATAATTTTATATTATATATAATTATATAATTATTATATATAATTATTATGTATAATTATATTATATATTATATTATATTATATATGTATAATTATATGTATAATATATATAAAATCTTTATATCTTTATATCTTTTACATCATTGTGTATTCCCCATAAAACTCACACCAGCAGCAATTCACCTGTGAAGCATCACCATAGTCCCTTGTGCTCTTTTTTTTTTTACAGATTTATTTATTTATCTCCCTGGCTGGGCATCGAACTCGCATCGCGCGCTGCCAACAGCTCCGCAGCTCAGCGTTCAACCGCTGCGCCACCATGGAGGCCCCATTGTGCTCTTCTCTCCTGTTTTGATCCCTTTTCTTCCCCCTCCATCGCAGAAGTCTGTTATTTATGGTTGCCTGCTTGTTTTATTATTATTATTATTATTATTGTTATTATTATTATTATTATTATTATTGTTATTATTATCCCTGATCCCTTATTTGGTTTCCCTATATTCCTCCTATAAATGAAAACATTTGATATTTTTCTTTTTCTTTTTCCTTCTGGCTTATTTTGCTGGGCATGATCCCTTCTAGCACCCTCCGTGTTTCTGTGAATAGCATAAGTATCTTTTTTGACTGTTCAGTATTCCATTGTGTATATAGACCAAATCTTCTTGATCCAGTCATTTATTTTTGGGCATTTGGGTTGTTTCCATATCTTGCCTATTGTAAATAGTGCTGCAATAAAAATAGGGTTGCAGGTATCTTTTTGAATTAATGGCTTTGGATCCTTTGGGTAGATTCCTAGGAGTAGAATTGCTGAGTCATATGGTAGGCCCA
The DNA here is from genome assembly GCA_004024925.1 of Scalopus aquaticus. Taxonomy (NCBI): domain Eukaryota; kingdom Metazoa; phylum Chordata; class Mammalia; order Eulipotyphla; family Talpidae; genus Scalopus; species Scalopus aquaticus. The sequence goes on along the minus strand of PVIJ01017704.1, from coordinate 16,181 downwards.
TTTTTGGTAGTTCGTGTGGTTGTACAAGTTTGCATTCCCACCAGCAGTGCTCAGAAAACTGGACTGTTACTTGAAAAAGAGTGAAGCTAACTACTACTTCACACCATGCACAAAAAACAACTCAAATTGTATAAAGACCTGAATGTAAGATCTGAAACCATAAAATATATAGAAGAAAATATAGGCAAAACACTACATGACATACATCTCAGTAACATCTTTAAAGACACATCCCCCAAAGCAAAGAAAGTGAAGGAAAAGATAAACAATTGGGATTACATCAAACTAAAAAACTTCTGTATAGCAAACGAGACGTTAACCAAAACAGAAACACTCTACAGATTGGAAGCAAGTTTTTGCACACCATAGAACTGATAAGGGCCTGATCACAAAAATCTACAAAGAGTTCACACAACTAAACAAAAACAAAATAAAGAATCCATTCAAAAAAAATGAGCAGAAGAGCTAAAAAGTCACTTCTCCAAAGAGGAAATGCAAATGGCCAATATGTATATGAGAAAATGTTCAACATCACTTATGATCAGGGAAATGCAAATCAAAATCACAATGAGATACCACCTTACACCAGTGAGAATGGCACATATTAAAAAAAAAACAGGCAACAACAAATACCTGCGAGGACGTGAAGGATGTGGAGAAAAAGGAACTCTACTACACTGAAGATTTTTTTTACAAGCCATTTACTCAAATGAATGGAACTGCTTACAAAAATATCACTTAAAAATGTGTGATATCATTTCACAATTCAAAATCTTTCTGTATGGTATATTACACATTTGAGCTAGTGTGGTATGTTACAACTTTTGCGTTTATTCACAAAATTTAGGTATTTTTCTGTGGGATGTTCAAACAGTAAGATATCTTGACATTGTAAAAATAGTGTCCTTTTCCGTTTGGATGCCTGGTTTTGCTGATTGTTAGGGATCTGAGATCAGGGGCTGTAGATGGCACTGGATCATGTCTCCTCGTCAAAGTCTCTGGGGACCATCTGAGCTGATTGGCTACTCTCACCCCTCCCCCACTCTGTGCCCTTTTTTCCCCTCCAGTTTATATGTTTCTGTATTTTTTTCTATAAATACAACACACAAAATGGTCACATTAAATTGGAACCCAATATTTTTGTGTCCATGGTGTCTCAAAACTGGAATTTGGGTTCCATTTATATATTCTTTAGGGTAAAAATACATTGAGGGCTTCCCTGGTGGCACAACAGGTTAAGTCTCAGCTTATGAAGCTATCCAGAGCCACTGCAGCACAAGTTTGATCCCTGCCCAGGGAGATTCCCACATGGTGCAGCAGACCTCTCCTGCCTAGCCCGCTGCTCCCCTCAGCAGTATATTTCAGTGGAGCCATCTGTTCTGTTCCCCACTCTGTCTCTGGTGAATCCTCTCACCCCCCACACCCCTGGTCTACACACCAGCTCTTGTATGCATAATTAAATGAATTTAAAAAACTAAAAATAAATAAAAAATAAAAATACATTGATATTGACATTGTCTCCTATTATTCCTTTCAAAATAAATGTGTAAGGTGGTGAGAAAACCACGGTTGTAACAGGGTGTCTTTATAGTATGCCTTGGGTTGTGGTGTTGTGCATATCTGCGTGTATGTGTTTGTGTGTATATTTGTATGTGTACATATATATGTGTATGTATATGGTTATTATGTGTATAGGTGTGTATATGTACATGGGTGTGCACGTGTGTGTTTCTATATGTGTGTGTGTAGGAATGTATGTACATGAGTGGGTGTATATATGTTTATGTGTGTTTGTGTGTGTGTATGTGAATCTATGTGTGTATCTGTGTCTATGAGTATGGGTGTACAACGTATAGGGTATATATGTGTATTTCTGTATGTGGGTTTATTTGGGTGTGCATGGGTGTATGTGTGTGAGTGGGTATGTATACAAGTGTGTTTGTTTTTGCATGGTGAATGTGTGTGTTCCTGTGTCTATATGGGTGTATCTGTGTGTGTGCGGGTGTGTATGTGTACACAGGAATGTGTGTGCATATTTTGGGGGGCATGAATTCCACAGTCTTCAGATAGTGGTACCTCAACTAATATACTCCAACTTGAGACCCATAAAGTACAGGTGTTAAATATTAATATTGTAATACTGATGACGCTCTAGCTCTATTCACAGAGTGTCTTGCAGCAAAATTAATCAAGTAAAATTTTCAACAACTAATGAGGGAATCCCTGGGCCACATGTCAGCAGCAGCAGGAAGGACACAGGGATCTTCCACATTCTCTGACACCTATTCCTCATCACTCCTTTCTCATTCGCCTGACTTTCTCTGAGGTCTGAGGAACAGAAACAAGTGCTTTCTCGGGGCCTTAGACTGACTATATCCCTTTCAGGGCAAACACATCTCTTCCTCAGGTAACCTCCTGCCTCCTGCTCAGTGTTTCTTTAGGTCTCTGTTCAACGTCACCTAATTGCAGGTCTTCCTGAAACTCCAGTAAAACTAACCCCCCAATCAAATTTTCTTGTACCTTTCTGTGTTGTTTCTAAAACTGTGGTAGGCCCTGTCACCTCTGACATAGTATAAGATTCTTTGTAATTTCTTATTTTCTTTCACCATCTAAGGTGGTATAGAAGCTTTTTTAGCACCCTGTAGTCTCTGCCTTGAAGATGGCCACATATATTCTTCAAAGGCATGAAACACGTTCTCATGAAAAGTGTCAAACGTGATCTCTTGGGAAAATCTGAAAGTGGGACAGGAGTCCTCATCAGAGAAGTCAGCAGTTATAGAATGAATAATAGGTCTGAACAAGAACTATTTCTTGAATGCCAAATATATATTGTACCATTGCTTGCTCTTAAAATGTCCGGTATGGGAAATTTTTATGTATTTTTATTTCTAGTCATCACCACCAACACATGGTTCTAGACAACTATACACAAATTTCAGAATTTCTACTTCTGGGATTGTCAGAGAAAGCAGAGTTGCAGTCGCTCATTTTTTGTGCTTTTCCTTTTCATGTATTTAACCACTATATTAGGAAACCTGCTTATCATCCTGGCATCTGCCCTGACCCCCACCTACAAACCCCCATGTACTTCTTCCTCTCGAATCTGTCCTTTGTAGAAATCTGCTTCATCTCCACCACCATACCCAAGATGCTGGTGAACATCCAGACGCAGAGCAAAGTCATTGCCTATGCTGGCTGCCTCACGCAGGTGTATTTTTTCCTACTCTTCTCATACCTGGATGACTTCATTCTGCCTGCAATGGCCTATGATCACTTTGCACATCCTTTGCCTGTGAGACACTGGTCTGGAGACAGAGGAACTATTTCTTACTGATACTTTGCTCCTAGGAGACTAGGTTACAAGTCAGGTGAGTCAAGTTCATCTTATGCTAGCTCATAAACTTGACTCCTTCTGGAGTTCTACCCTCTTTGCACCTCTCCTAGCTTTGGAGTAATTTTTTTCTCCAAATCCACAACTGAGGCTCCGGTTAATAGACTCCAAAGTGTTGAGTTGTGGTAAGAAACATTTCCTGTTATCTCGGGAAATTGGAGCTATTTCCACAAGGGAGAGAGGTAATTTGGCTTCCTAAGCCCAATTCTAACATTGTCAGGAGCCATCGGACAAGATGGTCCCTAGCGGTGAGTTACGGCCCTAATTGCCTGAGTTGCCTATATAAGGTTAGGTTTCGATGAGGACTGCCTTAGATTTCTGTTTTCCCGTTCCATGTACATTTTTCCAAACTGAGGTCAGCGGGACCGTCCCATTGTTTCCCATGCCGCGCGCTCATTGGATCCCCGACCTCGGACCAACTGCGTCACCTAATGTAACCTCCCCGTGAGTTTCACTCTATATACGCCCTTCCCCCAAAACAATAAACGAGACTTGATCAGACCTCCTGTCTTGTCTTCACTTTCTCGCGTACCCCTGTCCCTTGCTCCCTGCTTCCTCCTCAGGTGCAGCGTTGATCTGGACTCGCGGGCCGAGTCATAACATGAAGTATCCTGCTCTACCCCCTAGCCAATGAGCAATTTTCAAGAATTCAAGAAAAGTTCTGACTCCATCTGCTTGGACATAACATCAGAATCCAGTTGTCAAGTGCTCAGTCTTCTGTGTCTGCTCCACTTAGACACTGGTTGTAGCACAGAGTCCGACTGAGGGTCCCAAAGCCTCCTTGGGTTTCAGAGCTCAGTTGCAAGTTCATCTTGTTGTAGGAACTTCTGACCTCTAATTCAGAGGTTCCCATGAACCCCTCCCTGGTTTTGATTAATTTGCTAGGATTCTTGACTAAACTCAGAGGAATATTTTACTTACCTGTGTATTATGAAAGGATAAAATTCAGGAGTGACCAGATGGAAGTAGTGGAGCAGCAAGCAGATAAAAGCATTCTGAGTTTCCCTGCTTTTTGCTGGACCTTGGTTATACCTGCACCTCCACATGCTCATGAGCCAAAACCCTGGCATCTGGATTTGTAGTGATTATAGTTGATTACACCAATGGCCATTGACAATTAATTCAAGCTCTAATCACTCTATGATCGTCAAACATTGATGGTGGGACTGAAAACTCCCATAGTCTGATCCCATGGTTGGCTCCACTGGCAACCAGCCCCATCTTTAGTTGCTTTCCAAAAGTCACATCACAACATAACAAAACACACTTTTATTACTCTTATCATTTTCTGAATTAATTTTGGATTATGGATTTATAGCATTATATAAGTTTTCAGTTTACATCTATGTATACTACATGATCACCATAAAGAGTTTACTTTCCTTCCTTTACCTACAATTATCCCTATTACACAATTTTCACATCTGCTCTCCCCATTTCCTCTGGTAACTACCATTTTTTTTCTCCATGTCTAAGAATTAGTTTTTGTTTTGATTTGCTCTTTGTGAAATAAGACTAGCAAAATAATTAATTAAAAGGCATATTTATGGTTTGGAAATAGTACTGCCATTGCTCAGAGACAGTGTGCCTGGATATGCAGAAAATTCTGTAGATTGGAATAAGTGGATCTCACAATGTCACTAAATCCAAGATTAATATATGAAATTTGATTGCATTTGTATATATCTGCAAAAAGTGGGAAATCAGACTCGAAGTTTCTGATTTACAATAGCATCAACAACATTATATACCTAACAAAGATTCTAATAAAAGTGTGCAAAATTTATCTCAGAAAATATATAAAATATTTTTGATAAGTTAAGGCCCATTCGGATTCTTTCCTGTGGTTGGGCAGACTTGCTTAAAAGTCACAAATCTGGTGACCTACTGGAATAGCACCAAGGTCCATACAAAAGTATGATAACCTCTGTCACACACATCCTAGAACATCATTTTTTTTCTTCACTTCTGCACATATAGTGCAAATCATACATTGCCTGGGGTAGGTCTTAAACCAGCTCCATTGTCATACCAGGGAAGGCTGGAAGGATAAGAGCAAGAGAGCTGGGGAGATTTTCTGAAAGATAGCATGATGGGAGAAGTCTGCATGAGCAGAAGGATTGGAGCTCCCCTTTATAACCTGTTTTCATGGGCTTTTTGTCACTGGGGGAATTGGTCTCCGACTGTGCTATCTGCTGGGACATAGGTTAGGGGGCCTTTGGCACAGGAGTCCTTCCTGGCTCTGTTTGCCATTTCCACTTCTTCAGAATTATAGACGGTACACATTGGTCATCAGGACCCTTGACCAGGTTCCCACAGCAACTCTATTATTTTCACTTCCTTATCTATTTTCTCTTTCCCAGCAGTGTTCAGTTCAGCAAGGTGCAAAGACTAAGTCTTAACTCTATTAAATGACACCCTGAGATATCAGTGCCATGAAAAGAAAAGTTTGCAGTTTTTCAAAGTTTTTGTAGACAAAAGAAGCATAAAGATACTGTCACATGCAGAAACCCCAGTGTAGGCCAAGAAGCAGAGGCAGACAGATATAGGAAAGCCTAGGTGAGAAAAATAGTGAGATTGAGGCAAAGCAGGACAGTGGAAACAGTTTAGGATTAGCTAGTTTTAATAATTACTTCAGACTTTGGAGACTTTTCCTATTTCTTGATACTTGGCCCTGGTGATTTTAGGGCAGAGGATTATTGGCTGTGTGTGTGTGAGAGTTAGATAAGGAAGCAAGTGGAGGAATGGATTCAGAACTGGTTGTTTTTGCATTGACAAGCCTGTTAACAGAAATCCATTACTGTCTCTAATAATTAGCTAGCTCTGGGAGGGACAGTGTTTCCACAGCCAGTAAGCTGTTGCTGCCTCCCCTCCCCTGCAAACCATTGTAAAACACAGAAAATAAAGACACAGTCAATATAGGTATGATGCATTTAGTGTTTTCCCAACATTTGTAAAGATGATGTGACGTCCCAATTTCAGTAACATGAACATAAATCGTTAGTGTGCAGATCACCAAATTTGCATACTGTATGGTTCTGCCACATAAACACAAAGCACACTCTTAGTGTGTTAGAACACTAATAGGTTAGTGTGTATAGAAATGGAAGACAAGCGGGGCCTCCCTGGTGGTGAAATCTCAGAACTATGAAGTTTTCAGCAGCCAGTGCAGCACAAGTTCAATCTTGGCCAAGGAACTAACCCACATAGCACAGCAAACCTCTTCTGTCTCCCCCGCTGCTCCCTTCAGTAGTGTACTTCAGTTGATCTGCCTGTTCTAAGCTCCCCACTCTGTCTCTGGTGAATCCTTTCACCCACCCACACCTCTGTCCTACACCCCAGCTCTTGTATGCATAAATAAATAAATCTTTAAAAATTTAAATGAAAGATAAGGGATATAATTTCCTAATGAAACACCAAAAACTACATGTCCTCCTTAGAGATAAATGCCCAAACAGGCTTAGCCACAGAAGATCTGCTGAGGCTCAAAAATTTGCCAAATCTAAGGCAGCTTCTGACTGGGAACCATAAATAGGAGCAGATTGAATTAGGCAAGTCTGAGACAAAGGGAATAAAATTAAAGTACAAAGCAAGATGAAGGCTACCATTTTCAGCCTCCCCACATATCTCTCAACCATGTCTCTATCAAACATTATCAAAATTAATAGACGAAAACACAAAGAAATGGAAACTTACTATTCATGGATAGGAAGAATAAACATTTTCAAAATATCCATTGTAGCCAAAGAAATCTACAGATTGAAGCAAATCCAATAAAAATCTCAATAGCGGGGCCTCCCCGGTGGCGCAGCGGTTAAGCGCTGCGCTGTGGTGCTGTCGGCAGCGGCGACGCGAGTTCGATGCCCGGCCGGGGAGAGTCCCACATGGTGCGGCAGACCTCTCCTGCCTCGCCCGCTGCTCCCCTCAGCAGTGTATTTCTGATCTGCCTGTTCTGCTACCCGCTCTGTCTCTGGTGGACCCTCTCGCCGTCCCACGCCTCTGGCCTGTGCCCCAGCTTGTATGTATAGATAAAAAATAAATCTTTAAAAAAAAAATCTCAATAGCATTTTTCAAAATATAGAACAAACATTACTGAATTTCATACAGAAACACAAAACTTCTGGATACACAAAGCTTTCTTGATTAAAAAGGGGAACAATGGAGGTATCATGCTTCTGGACTCTGAACTATACCATAAAGACATAGCAATTAAAACAGTACAGTACTGGTTGAGAGACAGACAGACAGACAGGCAGACAGACAGACATATACCACTGGAATAGGGCACAATGCCCAGAAATGAAACCATACATTTATGGACAACTAATCTATAGTAAAGGAGTGAAGTATATACACTGAAACAAAGAAAATCTCTTCAAAAAAAGGTAATGGGGTTTACAATAGCTAAGGTATGGAAACAACCCAAATGCCCAAAAATAGATGACTGGATCAAGAAGATGTGGTACATATACACAATGGAATACTATTCAGCATTCAAAAAAGACAAACACATGCAATTCGCAGCAACATGGATGGACCTAGAGGGGATCATGATCAATGAAATAAGCCAGAAAGAAAGAGAAAATTATCGAATGGTTTCACTTATAACAGGAATATAGGGCAGCCAAATAAGAAAGCGACATTCAGCAGGGAAGGAAGGGAGGGGGAGGGCTCAAGAGGGGGGAAGAGGGGAGCACGGAGGACTATGGTGATGGCTCCACGGGTGAACAGGTGGTGGGTAACTTATGGGGAGCACACAATAATGTAAAAGATACGAATAACAAAAATAAATAACTATTATATTTTTAAAAAGGTAATGGGAAAACTAGACTGTCACATGCAAAAAACTGAAATTAGAACATTGTCTGACACTGTACGTGAAAATCAACTCAAAATGAATGAATAACATAGATGTTAGCTCTGCAACCATAAATTATAACAGAAACAGAAGAAAAACGCCCCATGTACTAACTCCAGAAATATCCTTGAGGACACATTTCAAGAAGCCAGGAAAACAGAGGAGAATATAAAAAACTGGGACTCCATCAAACTAAAGCCTTCTCTATAGCACAAAAGACAGTAACTAAACCGAAGAGACAACCTACTGAAAGAGAGAAAATATCTGCACATCATTCATCTGACAAGGAACTGATAACAGAGAACTAAAAGAGCTTATATACTAAACATGTAACCCAATCATAAAATGAACAGAAGAGTCATGTAGGCACTCCTCTAAGAAGACATGCAGATGGACAACAGAATTATGAAAATATGTTCATCATCACTTACCATCAGGGAAATGAAGAACAAAAGCATAATGAGATACCATCTCACACCTGTGAGAATGACCATAATTAAAAACAAAATCAACGAGTGCTACACAAAATCAACAACTTCCTACACTGTAGGTAGAATGTACACTGATCCAGACCCTGTGAAAAAGTATGTTGAAAATCCTCAAAACACTAAAATAGGTTGTTCCAGAAGACCCAGCAACCCCACTCCTGGGAATCTACACAAAGAACATAAAAAACACTAAATGAAAAGGGAACCTGCTTTCCTATGTTTATGGTAGGATATTTACTATAGCCAAGATATGGAAATAACATCACCAAATTACCAAATTACCAAAACAGATAAATGGACAAATGTATGGCATGGACTAAGTGATTAAAAGTATAAACTTATGATATTTGTGACAACACAGATGGAGCTGAAGGAATTATGCTAAGTACAATAAGTCAGAAGGAGAAAGATAAATACCAGATGATTTCGCTTAGATGTGGCATAGAAAGACCCAAACAAAAAGTCAGATAAACAAAATCTTGAAAGCTGAACATAGATCTGGGACATTCAGGACGAGTGAGGGAGAGGAAAGGGTGATAACAGCAGGGGTAGAACGCATTGAACTATAAGTGAGGCTCAGAATGGGTATGTGGTATGGCTGGAGCAGAGGGGAGAGCAGGTCTAATGGAGGGTTCCTAGGGCTTGCTCATGAGAATGGTGAAACAGCATGCAGTTGTTGAGGTGTAAACCTATACCCTTAAGATCTACACTGTGGTGTAAGTCAATTTCACTCAATAAATATAACTGAAATAAATAAATAAGGGGAAAAAGACTTTGACACCTGTGTGCCATTAAGATGAAAAAGTAATTCATCCATTAAATGTACATCCTCCACTTGCTGTATGTTTTTTAGTTAAATTTCTACATTCTCTTAATTACATGTTATTTCAACATTCATTCTTTTTGTTTCTATCCTCTCTGGCTTTCTCTGACAAACGTAATTTTAGATTATGTGGTTATCTTTCAACATAAATTTTAGATTATGTGGTCCGATTCTGAACAAAGTTCTGTGTAAGTTTCTATAAAGTAAAATTATGTGCAACACATATACATGTATACGTACAAAATACTTTAAATATTTAATTTTGTATTCAGCAAAATATATCTATGAATTTCATTTACTTCTTGCAACAATCAACTAAAATGGTATTTCCTAAAATATATTACCTTCAGAAATAAGGAAATTGAGGTTGTGGGGGGACACATTTTTAAACGTTCACAAAAATGCCATTAAATCTTATTGCACACTTCCTTTTATTATACACAAATGGAAACACACAACATGCACTGCTGCTTTTTTGGCTCCTTTACTCATCAAAAAGTACATTTTAAATATGTGCAACTTATAGTGTTTTCATATGCTCTAATAAATTACTTAAAAGGAAAAAAGTTTTAAGATGCCTGGATCAGAGTAAGATCCACAGCACAGGGTGACTGAATCAAAGTGAACAGTGGTGAGAGGTATCGCTTCTGCTTTAGAACAAAGGGAAATATCAGATATGAAATAGGAATCACAGAAATAAATAAAAGACATTCACATTTGATACTCTTTTTTCCACAGAAATAGAAGATGAGAGTAGATAAATAAATAAGGTGAATTGAGCATATGTTCCAGGGAGAGACCCCCTGGAACAGTCGTCATCCTTGATGAGCTTCAGAAGTCAATGTAGAAACTCAAGCTGCCTGTGGAGCCCTGCAGAGCCCAGGGGGGTCAGAGCAGCTCATCACACAGTCTTCTTGGTACTCAAGGCCTGATAGTAACTCACTTACAAGTAGGATGACCTATTAAAAAGTGAATGGAAGTGAGGAGAGTTATAATAAACTGCACTGTTTTTTTGGCATTTGTTGTTATGTTAGTTTCAGACAACCCTATTTAAAAATTCTCTGCAGTTAATTTTCCCGGTAACTGAGAGTTGGTGTTTTTGTAGGAAAACTGATGAGCCTGAGTCCATGGCAGACAGGAATTTAAGTTCTCTCATAGTCATACTTTCATCCAAAAAGAATATGGAATCCCATATACATATGTAATTGCTATATATAAAATATGATAATGATAATAGCATTAAATCACCATACATTTCCTTACAAAAAAATCAGAAGGGGGGAGTTGTTTCCTTTAGGCTAAGAAAGTAGTTCTACCTTTAGCAGCATCAAGAGGTTTCAATTACATATATGACAATAACTCAATAACATTTTTTTTCAATTCCCATCACTTTTATCCCTCTTATTCACAGACATGAATCCTCCATATTTGAAGAAGTAGATGTACAGCATGAAATGGAAAATATGATTTAAATACTGTTTCATCATACTGAAGATTATCTGTGATTCTTAGGTCATATTAAGTCATTGTAATTATTAAACTATAGCTCTAGGTGAAGACTAGTATGTATGAAAATCATGTTGGCTTGGACTAAGGGACTAAGGGAGGCTTACTGTACACTGAGCTGAAGAGAACAGGATCCTAAGGAGGAGAATAAAAGCTAGTGTGCCATGGAGCCCACTGCATGTTAGCGTCTTTGTCGTCAGGAGGGTGTTTAATGTAGTGAACACAAAAGGGTGACACACCCCAAACTGAAAAGCTTTGTTATCATATTTCCTCTGTTACAAAACTATGTAAGTTTCCTTGGTCATCAGGTGTAGTTTGTTTGCCACAGGAGTAGCAGAACTTGATGCTTTCTTAACTACAACAAATAAAAAAGTCTTTGATATATGTCATCTGAGAAAAAATATTCAAAAAATCCATGTTGTCTCATTAAGTGAATAGGAATATCCAAATTTTCCGATTTAATTGCAAGAAATTTGGGCAAGTAGGAAAGCACAAAGGAAAATCTGTTAGAGATCAGAAAGAGCAGAAAGTTAATAAAGTGAGTTACATAATTGAATAGAGAAATTAAGGTCCAAGGGAAAATTCCATGATGTAAAGAGGAAGGCCTACCTCTTACTTTGTCAGTTAAACCCAATTTCTGATTATCATTCTATAATGCCTAAAATTCTTCAGCCCTAGGACAATTGTCTTTTTGTAGTTTTCTTTACAATGAGTGTTGTCAGAGCTGCCTTTATGTCCTTGTTCCTCAGACTATAGATGAAGGGGTTCAGCATGGGTGTGACCACAGTGTACATCACAGAGGCTATTGCACTTGAGCGTGAGCTGTGGGGAGCAGCAGAGCTAAGGTACACTCCGAGGCTTGTACAATAAAATAAGGAGACAACTGAAAGGTGAGATGCACAGGTGGAAAATGCTTTATACTTGCCCTGAGCTGATGAGATCCTACCGATGGAGGAAACTATCTTAGAGTAAGAGTAAAGGATACCGAAGAGGGATCCACCACCCACTAAGATAGACACAAAATATATCACCATGTTATTGAGAAAGGTGTCAGAACAGGCCTGTTTGACCATCTGATTGAGTTCACAGAAAAAGTGTGGGATTTCCACATTTGTACAGAAGGACAGCCGTAACAACATTAAGCTCTGTATTAAGGAACATAGAACACTGATGATATAAGAGACCAGAACCAGCTGTCCACACAGCCGGGGGTTCATGATGACCGTGTAGTGTAGGGGGTGGCAGATGGCCACAAAGCGGTCATAGGCCATCACAGTCAGGAGGGAGATGTCCAAACCTGCAAACGTTATGAAAAAATACACCTGGGTGATGCAGCCTTTATAGGTTATGGCTTTGCTCTGTGTCTGGATGTTCACCAGCATCTTGGGGATCGTGGTGGAAGTGAAACAGATGTCAGCAAAGGACAGGTTGGAGAGGAAGAAGTACATGGGTGTCTGGAGGTGGGAGTCTGAGCTGGCAGCCAGGATAATGAGCAGGTTTCCAAACACGGTGATCAGATACATGGTGAGGAAAAGCCCTAATATGAGGGGCTGGAGTTCTGCTTCCTCTGAAAATCTCAGGAGAAGAAATTCTGATATTTGTGTATCATTGACTGGTTTCATGTAGTGCTGGTGACTTGCAGGAAAAAAGGAAATAATTAGACTTATTTTCACAAACATATTACTAACCTACTTGTAATGTCTCTATTTTTGTAAAAACTTAATTACAATATTCTGTGTATGATTTCATTTAGGAGATCCTCAGTGACTCTGTGACACCTCTGATACAAAAATTTGACCAATTAAATTTTTTTCCCTCTGGAATCATTTGTTAACCTATTTTAGTAATAAATCCTTTATTTCAGGAAAAAAATGAAATAACTGTGCTTTAGGCACTATCTAGGCAAGGAGTTTATGGCATTGTAAAGCAAAATTCCAATTCAATGGTGGAGAAAGAATGCATAAGCACACAATAAAATCAGAAATAAACAGAAATTAAACCCATCATTTAGATAACATTTTAGAAGTTGACATGCGGTATGAAAATATGAATATAAAAAGAGAATGAATAGGAGATTTAATTTTTCTTGGGTATTTAAATAAAACCTGTAGACTTGTAGACATGCCACATTTGAACAAAGACCTCAGGTAAGTTAGTGGTGGTAGATGAAAAGTTATATGGGGACGTGTGTTCCCAGCAGAGGGAACAGCCTGCGCAAAGTACCTGAAAGATGCTTGTTTCAAGTATTCAAGTCAAAACTGTGAAGCCATCTGTACAGCAAAACAAACTATGTGTAAAACAAAAAGACATAGTAGGAATGGGGTGAGGGGAGAGAAACGGGGAGGAGGAGGAAGAGAAATTGGAGAAGACAGAGAGGAGAGCTGAAAGAAGAGGAAGATATTGGGAGAGAGATAAATGAATAAAGAGGAAAATGTTTTAATAATCGAAGTGGTTCCTCGGAGACTGGATTTGGATGGACTTCTCAACCCTGATTATACTTCTTTGATGCCCAACAAAAAGGATAAAGAATAAAAAGAAATTTGTCAAGTAAGAAATAGTGATATTTTTATGATCTATTTATGATAAATACCTTACAAATTGTACAGCCAAGAGAAAATGGGCCCTGTTTCTGCACGTTCGTGGCCTCATTTTTCTCTCCTGAGGGTCAGCAAGTTTGTTGGGCTCACCTGAACAGGATCTCTGAGAGGGTCTCGTGTGGAGGTCTGAATACCTTATTGGATAAAAGTGGCAGCGACCTGAGCTCTGTATGAGGACGAAACAATAGGTAGGGGTGAACCATCTGCCCCCTAAGCAGAAATAGGACTCAACACAAACACACACACAACATAAGCATGCCCCTTACAGCCCAAGGTTATATATGCTGGGAGTCAGCCAATGTGTTTACAAAGCTGTCTCTATATGCTCATTAGTATCATTTCTCTTGCTACTCCAACCTCTATGCACACAATCCCCTGTGGAAAACCCTTCTGGACAGCAATAGAAGGTTTCCCTGTTCCCAAGAGATCAGGTTAGAAATCCAATTAATTCCATATTTTCAGTCCTCTATGAATTTCCCTCCTTTTTAGATCTCTTAATTTCCTAGTGCCTTTTCTCTTTTCTGAGTTAAAATATTCTAACAAAGTCCAACACTGATGAATGGGTCAGGTTATGTCCCTCATGTCTTCAAAGCTTTGATTTGTGCTGGCAACATAACACCTGGTGTCAGACTGTTGGGGTCATCCTTCACAGCAGGGACTCAACCTGAGATCTTGTGATAATAGAACAGGGCACTGAACTCAAGGTTCATGAACTGTTGCTAAAAAGATGAGAAAATTCTTACTTCTGTCGCATTAATAGCTGTAATTTAGTGCCCCTTTATAGTGTTCATCAATTATATAATAAGTAAGTTGTTTTATTCACTATAACCTGACTTTAGAATTATATAGAGATTCTGCGATTTAATTTTTAAGTACATCAATTCCATGAGGAATTGCACTTATAAACTCTATCCTCAATGCAAACAGAGGTCTTAGAGGGTTTTAGTTATCAGCTCACAGTTAAATCCATCAAAGTGAATGCCCTTAATTGCAGTTCTCGAGGATACTTCCAGTTCTCAAACTCTGAGCTGTGGTTCTCAAGCACAAGTGGGTTTTTCTCACAAGGATATTTGACTGTCTGATGGGCTGTTGCTGAACTCCTACAATCCACAGGCCAGCAACTCCCCAGACCCTATTTTATTCTGCCCCAACTCTCAATAGTGACAAGTTGAGACAACTCATGTAGACCATAACTCAACCTACTATAAATGCAAATTCTGCAACATCAGGTCCTGCAAGCCAGGGATTCTGACATCTCTAGTATTCCAGCATTTCAACAAGCTCAGGGTGATGTTAGTGCTGCAGGCCCTGGTCTGCAGACTATTCTTAGAGTAGTAAGTCTATGTTTTTGTGTCAGAGTCAGGTTGATAATTTCAGGCCTTCTGTACAAAAGCCTTCTTTGCATGTACTTTTGAAGGAACAGTGTATTCACTCACATCAGTGGCTGTGACAGATTCTTTATTTCTTTTAGGTAACATTCCTTGAGTGACAAAAGTAAACTGGCAGGCATAGTCAAAGTCCCCAAATATGTGCACATCTCAAACCCAAAACTTTATATGACTTTTATAGCAATCAAAGCTTAAGCAGGTGGAATAAGACTGCTAATCTTTAAACAAGAAGGTAAAAATATTAATACATATAATCTTGGAATAGATAAATCCTAGCAATATGAACTTTCTCTAGCTGATCATTGGTTTCTAAAGGAAAGATTTCCATCAAAAGGAGGAAATGAGAAGGAATATGAAATATATTGAGGTTTTTGGCAACTGAGTAACTAAACCAAGGCTGCAAAGCTGTTCAGCATTAGCCCCCAGGCATGCCCAGTCTTGTTCAGCCATGCTTAGGCACCGCCATCTCTGGAAACCAGCTGAAACAAAGTTGGCGTGCCACAGACCATGAAGGATGAAACTCAAACAATCAGTACTCAATTAACTCTTCATATGGACATTATTTGATGCAGTCTTGGGTCTGTGAGGAGGGTCCTTGGGTTATCTCTGAAAATTGTTCACAGTTCCTTTTTCAGTGAAACACTGAAAGTTTATCCAGGAGACAAAGACCTTTGTATATGTAATGAGAGGATATGCAGGTTTTCTGTGGAGCTGAGCAGAGGGGTAGACCAGAAAGAAGGAGGAGTCCTGGAGCCCTTGGTGCCTTTTTAGGCTTTTAATGATTTTTTGTATTGAGGCAACCAGGTACAGGGCCGGCAAGGGGAGCCGGGGCGGGGGTGGAGGGGGCCAGGAGACTAGCACGTCTTCTAGACCCTGGCAAATCTTCACACTCCAGGCTTTCTGCTGCACCCCAAACAGTTCTCTGCCACCAAACTGTTCTCTTTGCTGCTGCTACTTTTTTCTTCTGTTTCTTCTTCTGTCTCTTATAGCCTCCGCCTCTAGGCCCAGGTGCATCCACTCACACACGTGCATGCCACACTCCAGGCATGGCCACGAGGCACACGTGCAAGACTGCAGGTGTCCATCATTAAATATAATGGTAGTGGGGCGGAAAATTCTGATGCCTCTTT
>PVIJ01017703.1:0-28602 GCA_004024925.1 Scalopus aquaticus | reverse complement strand
CACGGCGCGCCCCTTCTTGTCGCCGGACAGCTGCAGGAAGTACTGAGAGAAGTGCTTCAGGGCTACATCATCTCGATCGAAGTAAAAAGCCATCGACTGGTACATGTAGGAGGCGTACATCTCCAAGTTGATATGGATGTTCATGGTGGCCTCGCAGTCGGGATGGTAGTTCTGGCGCACTTGGGATGGTGCCAGGGTCGTCATGGCTGGCGGCGGTGGCGCGAAGAAGGCAGCTGTGAGGAAGGTGGTGTTGCTGGGCGGGTAGCGGTGGTGACGCCGAAGGCAGCGGCGGCGACTGTGGCTGCCGTGGCTGGGACCTCTGAGCGATCCCAGGGTTAGCGTCAAGGGAGGCTCTCAGGTCAGGTGACAGCTAATGGTCGGTCTGTATGATGAGACCGGAAGGAATGTCCGTTGTCATGGGGTTACTGGGCGGGGCTTCCGTTAGGGGGCGGGGCTGACCCGGAACCACTACCCAGGGCCATGGGGGGGCATTCTTTATGAGCTGTGGGGGCGGGGCACTGCTCCAGCTTCCACTGTTACCTGGGTGAGGCCGGAAACCCTGGGCAACCTGGGAGGAGTGTCTCAAGACCATTTTTATAAAGTAACAACTCTGAGATATAATGGACATACTGTAAAATTAACCCTTTGAAAACATTTTCATGGTTTTTAGTATATTCATGGACTTGTGTAATCAACATCACAATCTCTTCCAGAACATTTCTGTCACTCCAAAATGAAGTTCTCTACCCAGTAGCACTCACTCCCTATCCCCCCTCCCTCCAGGCCTGGTGACCCCCTAATCAATTTTCTGTCTCTGTAGATTTGCTTATTGTACTTTTTGAATAAATAGAATCATATAACATGTAGCCTTTTGTGTTTTTATAGAAAAAGTTATTAATGTTTTTAATGTTCATCTTTTTAAATTGTGAATGGTATTCCATTATATGCATATGCCACGTTTTATTTATCTTTTCATCAGTTGATGGACATTTAGGTTCCCATTTTGTGGCTATTATGAATAACGTTGCTATGAATATTTGTATACAGGCTGTTGTGTAGACATATTTTTGATTCTTTTAGGTATATATCTGGGAATGGGATTGCTAGGTCATCTGATAATTTTATGTTTAACATTTTGAGAAACTTCCAGAATGTTTTCCAAAGTGATTGCAGCAATTGATATTCCTACCAGCAATGTATGAGAGTTCCAACACTGTAACTGTCTTTTTTTTTTTAATGTAGTTGTCTTAGGTGATGTAAAGTGGTATCACGTTGTGGTTTGAACTTTCATTTACCTAATGACTAATGGTGCCGAGCATCTTTGTATGTACTTATTGGCTACTTGTATATCTTCTTTGGAGAAATGTTTATTCATGTACTCTGCCCATTTTTAAACAGAAGCATTTGTCTTTTTATTTTTGAGATGCAAGAGTTTATGGTTGAGATGTAAGAACTCAAATATATGCTTGTGTGTGTTTGGCAAATATTTTCTCCCATTCTGTGGGTTGTCTTTTCATTTTCTTAATAGTATCCTTTGAAGCATAACAGTTCTTAATTATAATGAAGCCTAATTTATGTATTTTTTCTTTTCTCTTGTGCTTTTGGGGTCACATGCAAGAAACTGTTGCTTAATTCAAGGTCACAAAGATTTATACCTAGGTTTTCTTCTAAGACTTATAGTTTTTGCTCTTACATTTAGTTCCATTTAAGTTTCTGATCCATTTTGAAATAATTTTTGTATATGATATGAGATGAGAATCCAACTTCATTCTTTTGCATGTAGATCTCCAGTTACCAATCTCAGAACCATCTGTTGAGAAGACCTCTTCCCCCACTGGATGGTCTGGGCGCTCTTGTCAAAAAAAACAAAACCCTCTCTGGATTACTATGGCTTAGTAAGTTTGAAATGGGGACATATGAGTCACCCATTTTATTATTCTTTTTTCAAGGTTATTTTGGCAATTTTGGGTCCCATTCATTTCCATATGAATTTTGGGACACACTGATTTCTTCTTTTAAAAAACCATCTAGGATAGTGATAGGGATTGCAGTATTATAGATAATTTGAGGGAGTATTAATACCTTAGCAATATTAAGTCCTCCAGTCCATAAACATGGGATGTTTGAATTTATTTAAGTGTGGGAACCTTTAAAAATAGAGATTCTGATTTAGACTGGGGCCAAAAATCTGAATCTTTAAGCAAGCTTTCTGGTGCTGCCAGACCATACTCTGAGTAACAAAGGAGGCCTCCATCCTGTGTTATCTTAGTCTGTCTGGGCTGCTATAACAGAATACCACAGACTCGGAAGCTTATAAGCAGAAGAAATTGATTTCTCACAGATCAGGAGACTCGAAGTCTGAGACAGGATACCAAGATGTTGGGGTTCTGGTGAAAACTCTTCTTTCTTGCAGATAGCCATCTTCCTGCTGTGTCCTCAGATGGTTGAAGGAGTGAGGGAGCGCTCCAAATTCTTTTTTATAGGAGCATTAATCCCATTGCTGAGGGTGCCACTCTCACAGTGTCATCACTTCTTAAATGCCCTACTTCCTAGTATCATCACATTGGGGGTGAGGATTTCAACATGTGAATTTTTCTGGAAGGGAGGGGCACCAGAAATCAGCTGTTACTGAGGCTTGGAGTGAAGGATGACACAGATATTGGTTGCTACAATCAGAAATACCTGTTCTCGCCTCACAGATGGTGCTTCTGATAGTTGCATGAAACTTGGGTTCCTGTGGAAATGGAGGGGCCATCCGCTTGTCAGGGACAGTAGTGAAAGACTGAGATTGACAAAAATTCACTGAGTGTCCTTTTTAGAGCACCTTTTATGGTTTTATCTACCTTTCATTGATTTTGAGCTATTTTATAACGCAAATTATAGAAAACGAATAATAATGCAAATGATTCTTGTCCACAGAAATGCAAATGAATCACGTCTGGTGAAATGCAACTCATTTTGGCCTCATTTGGCATCTAGTTGTACATTAACCTTCACATTCCTTATAGCATGTATGTGGCTCTTTGAATTCTCCTTTCCACCATTTGTTACATGTTAGTGGTCTCCTCATTAATTAATGAGTTAAATAAAATCTTTGACATGTATTTATTTTATATTGATATGACAGTCATGACTTTAATTATGTTTTAACATTCTTCATTCTCATCCGCCACCCCACTAGGAGCACAATCAAATCTCAGAGGAGATGGCTTAGCATATTAAATGTTTTTATGGGCAATTTGCCAGAGATAGGAGTCCAGGATAGTATTTAGTAGCTAAATGCATAGAATTTCTGGCTGCGATATGGATTGGAAGGACAGCATCTCTGAGGAGGAGGAGGTACTGGGGGGAAGCAGGGAACCAATGCCAACCAGTGGGAAAAGAGCATCTAGAGAGCGGGCCAGGCGAGGCTCCACAGCAGGATGCTCCAGCCACCTCAGGCTGAGGCTGGCCTGGTGCACCCCGGGCCCGGGTGGGAGGCAGAGAGGGAAGGGTGACCAGTAAAGACGTGTAGAGTCCAAAGCAGCCGAGAACTGAATGGTGAGCGCTTGCAGGCCGGGAATGGAGTCAGCAGTGACGACTAGCACCCATGGACTCTGACAGGCTGTGATGCACGATCTGCGGAAAAGTCACCCTGCTGTGGAGGTGGCAACTTGAGCTTTTGGAAACAGGAGGACGGACTCCTTCATCAGCACTTTTGTGCTCTCTGAGTTATACCCATAGGCGAGGTATTGGGCCCCACAGATATGGAGGGCAAAGAGTACTGAGTACTGGACCAGGGGTTCTGCCTTCCAGAGAAAGTTCTTCCCAGCTGGTGATCAGAGGTAGGAATGTTCTACTGCCTTCTGGTTGGCTCTATTAAAGGCATTTTATTTAAGCATAAAGGAAAGTTTTGTGTGGCTCTTATTTGGCTGGGTACTAATGAGACACAGCCAACAGCCACACCCACTGTATTCTGAAGAGGGGAAAGCCTAAGCTTCCAGGCCTACTTCCTCACTGTTCTGATTTGGGGGGCAGAATAGTGGGGGGCGGAGAATCACTATCTTGAGAGGCAAAGGCCTCTAAACTTAAACATGACGATTGTATGTATTGATATAGGTAAGTTGATGGCCCATGTTGTTTCAGTTAAGATAAATTTTCTCTAAGGTTTTAAGCTTTCAGTTTTCTCCAGTGTGGTGGATATTCTCCATATGCCTGTCCTGTACTGTTCTGTGTGCTTGTCCATCTTACTCTGCACCCTGGAATGCTGACCTGTATGGACTGCCTCCCTGGGCCCGTGTCCTCTGACTTCTGTTTGGGTTCAGTCAGTGGAAGGCACTGGCAGGGGGTGGAAGGGCAGGATGAGAATGAATTTAAGTATCTCTTGGCTTCCTCTCTTCAGGGCAGATAATGAAGAGACAAGTCCATTTCCCTTTTTATAGTTTTTGCTCCCTGAAGGAAGTAAGTAGGAACATTCTCAAGATGGGCTTTCTGCAAACGCTGCTCACTTCAGAGGAAGTTACTCCAAAAAACAAGGTGTTCTTTGGCACAAGTTTAATGCACAATCTAAGAAATTCCTGAGGATCCAGAAACCAGAATGCAGGTAGACATTCCTTCAGGCCAGAGAATAAATGGAGCTGATAAAAGAAATAAAGTATGTCATCTAGGACACTCTCAGGAACAAAATAATGGCGCAGGTGCAGCTGCCTCCAAAATGCAGGCTCTAGTTTTCTAGCTTGTCGATTTCTCTGACCCTTGGCTTCCTTCTTTCCTTAGGCGATTGATTCTTGGTTACCATTCAACTAATTAGGCCCATTAGAAAGAAGAGCCAGGCAGAGCAGGCGAGGAGAGTCATTTTGTACTTGGTAGTAACCATGTTAAAAAATCTAGTCAGGGAAGCTATTGACTCAAAAAGGGTTGAGGATGATCTGTTTATTTCAAGTAAACCTTTGCCTTTTTTGCTGGTCTCCTACTGCTGGTGATTAGAGTGGTTGGGAGTGTTCCACACAGCAGTACATGAGTGAGTTCAATCAGTATATATAAGGGGTTCTGTATGCTGCATATTTAGTTAGACACCACCTGCTTCTAGGCAGGAAGACATTACATCAATTGTAGATAGCTGAAAGTAGCTTTTAAAAATTTCTTTTGCTTTCCTAAATAGAGGATGAGTACTTTTTAATATGTGGCACTCAATTCCTTATAAAGAACAGTAAGTATAATAGGGCAGGGTTAGCTACGCTGCAGTAACAAACAAAACCTGAAAATCTCAATGACGGAAGACATTTATTTCTCATACACATCACTGAGGCAGGTGAAATGACTCTCTTAAATGGCCCTTCAACAATGGTTAACTTGCAGATGTGGGCTAAATTCCAGTTTGTAGTTCTATCATCTCAGGATTCTTTACTTACAACTGCACAGAAGGGAAGCAGGAAGCAAGGAGACCTCCCACATACCCTTTACTGCCTTCACCAAGAAATCATATGCACTTCAGCCCAAACCAATGTAAGGGAAGCTGGGAAATGAAGGGGAAAACATGTGATGTTCAGTGAGCAATGTAACCTTTTATGCATGCTTTACCCTTTTCCCCTAGTTATTTTTAAAAAACTATTTAGAACGTGTACTTTTGACCACTGTTATTTACTTATTAGAGTGTGCTTATACCAAAGATTCTTTTGAAAAGAAATTTACTGTGTGTGTGTGTATAGGCATACTAAGTAACTCAACTTAGGTGACTCCATCGCACATAATTATTTCTGGTATTCTACTGGGGTCATATTTATCTTCCATCCCAGGTTCTAGCTTGACATTCATACTCAAGTCCAAACTCATTTCCTGCCTAAAACCTGTTCTTTCCAAAGTGAGCACAGCCTCCTCTGAAGAGCCATAGGGATTTGTGCCCACACAATTAGCATGGCAATCAATCTTAGGTCGCCCAGTGATGGCTTGTCTGCAACTGCCTTGGACTATTAATCATCTCCTTTTCTGGATCCCTTTGGTGCAATATTGTCCCTGATTCACAAGCTCTTGGAGGGCAAACACCCTTTCCTCAGCTCCATGGCACCCAACAAGATAGAATAGCACAGAGTAGTGCTCAGAATCCATGAGCTGATTTAATCTGATAGAGTCAGCATACAGTGTTAAGTACCTAAGTACTATTTTCTCAGATCTGTGCTAAAACCTCAAGAGGTTTTCAGAGTTCTAGGGATCAACTGAGGACAAACCAACAGGGTGTGGTAGCTACTCTCCAAAGATGGTTTCCACAGTTCCTCCCTTCCCTGTTTTGAGCTGCTCCTCATTTACAGAGTTGACACTTACTTTTTCTGCCAAGTGATTGCCTTAACTAATGGAGTGTGATGGAAGTGGCATTCTGGAACATCTAAGATGCTGGGCATCATTTCTTACCTTCTACTGAGAAGTTTCATTCTCAGGACATTTCCCTTCTGGGCCCAGCCATATAGAGTGGTGACAAGGAGGGAAAAGAGGCTTAGTTCCCAGACAGTGGCCAAAACTATCCACCGGCCACATGAGTCATTTTAGATACTCCATATGACCACAGCCCCAGATGACATCACAAGGAGCAGAATAACCACTGAGCTGGACCAGCTCATGCACAGAATTAGGGCCAGTAGTAAAATGACTGTTGTTTTAAACCACTATGTTTTGTGGGGAAAGGAGGTTGCTTTGTAGCAAAAGATAAGGGAAACACGGGGTCAGAAAGTTTTACCAGTATGATGGGTCCACAAAGGAAGAAAAAGGGTAAAAGAAGCTCAAGGATGCCCTGATTGACGTGATACTGGAGTGGATGTGTCGAAATTTCCAGGCTGCTCTTGATGGGAAGGGCTTTCCACTTAGTGATCCCACACGAGGAAAGCATAAAAGTGTGAAACCATGTGGCACATACAGAGAACTACAAGCAGTTTGTGGGGGATGATGGATGAATGCAAGAGAGAACTATGGGTCTTTGGAGAGATGTAAAAATCCAGGAGCCTGACCCAGGACTTACTCTTTCCAATGGGGCTTTTCGGAACTTTTCAAAACAGGAGTGTCAAAATCAGATTTTTCTCTCAGATTACTCCTGCATAAGTGAGAGGTAGACTAGAGGGGTGTGAGGTTGTAAAGAAACTTCTACAGTGATCCAGGGTGAGAAGATGGAGTAAAGCGGTGGCCAGGGAAATGGAGGGGAGGATGGCATACCAATGTCATTGAGGTGGAAAACCAATAGACTTTGGAGATGGATAGGATCGTGAGGGAAGAGCGGACTCCAGAGCTCCCAGATTTCAGGCTGTGATTCACCATTCTCTGAGACTGGCAAAGCGGGAGGCCACGCAGATGGGTGGTAATGACCGGGTTTTAATTGAGCCTTTGAGTTCTGGGACACCCAAGAGAAGAAACTGTAGGAAAGGGGCTACTGGGTTCAGAACTCAGGAGAAAGGAGCAATTAACATAACAATTTTTAAAAAAAGGTGTCCAGGAACTGTGCAGAATGAAGCTCCTTTGCGGCTATTTTCTCTGTTATAGAGAGTAATGTTTTAGGGAAGAGCGTGTCTGAAAGATAGCGTGTTAGCAGGCAGGACCCTGGAGAGATGATGTAACCAGTAAGAGGACTGCTAGGGCTTCTTTTTCCATTAGCAATAATGGGTTTTGGAGAGCTATAGACATGCTTATCCTGCCTCCTCAGTGGCTAATTTGGCAGAATTTGTCTCGAGACCACAATTGTGGGTGTTTGTGGTCATGAAAGATTTTCGCTGCATGACCCACCTGGACTTCGGCTCAGACTTGGCTCTGTTAGGCTCAGCCACTCTCCAAGCTCTGAGCAGTTGCCAGCAGAAGGCTGCATGATATGCCAATCATCCTAATTAGATGAGGTGTCGATAAAGGTTTGCAACTAGGAGAAATTACCTTTGATTTTCTAGAAAAGTTCTGAAAGCTCACCATGGTCTTGTGAGTCCCAAAAAAATCCAACTTTGTACCATTTGGAACTTAAGTAGGTGATTATTTTGAAGACGAATGGAATACTTTTAGGCAGGTATCTAAAGCACTGTAATGAAGAGAATTGCTGTGTTACGCTGATGGAGCTGCTTCTCCCCTTCATCACTATGTGCATGTAGAGCTTGATGGGACCCCGACCAGGAAATTTGAGGCAGATCTGTGTGCATGGAATGTTCTAATTGAAGGAGGAAGTGAGGAAATGGGTACAGGCAGTCAGTTAGGAACTGGGCACCCCAAGCCCCTAAATCCACTTATCAGGCTGATTGAGAAACAGTAGGTTGGAACCAGGAGAGCACCCTTCTCTACTCCCCCACCAGCCCTAGGTCCATTTAGCAGTCTGACGGAGAACAATCCCAGACCAGGTGGGTGCCCCCTCATCCTGCCCCGCCCCAACCCAGTAAAGAATGAAATGTTCATAACACCAACACAGTAACGCAGTGCTAAAGCAACGGGCCAAAGCTAGTTTCGGGAAGGTAGGCCAGGTAACGTGGGCAAACTCAGTGGACCTTGGTACCTAGGAGACCCTGTGGGCCCAGCCAATCATCAGGAGACACATGCGGAGACACCCAACAGCCAAACCCCCACTCCTCGCCCACTATACCCATATAAGCACATACTTCTCACCACCTCATTGGCTACCCACTCAGGACCCCTCTCCACTCAGGGAGCTTTCCTGTCCTTCCTCTTGTCTATCGACAAATCTCTTGCTTTTCTCTAACCTTGGCCTCGACGTTGAATTCTTGCCTCACTGACAACAAGAACCAAGAGAGAGCCTGCCTGGAGTCCTTGGATTCCTGGCCTGCTCCTCAAACTCCTGATTCATAACAGGCCCTGAGAAGAACAAAGTAGGCAATTGGGCTGAATCGTGACCAACCTGCTTATGCTCTTACTTTCTACCCTTCCTTGGAATAATCCGCAATGATGCTGTTTATGTTCTCATTTTTCCCCCCACTTAGGTTCATATCTGTCACATATGTTGAAGACATAGGTCCTCTCCCACAGTCAATTACTCAGGAAATAAATTCTAGCTGTTCCAACTTTGCTTTCTTCGAGGGAGAAAAAAGAGCTACAGTGGGGTCTTAAACTACACGCGGAGTTGGCCAGTCTTTGCTTAGCGTATTTCCTGTTAACAGCTGAGGATCACGATAGTGCCAAGGTCCAGTTATGGGCAAGCTCCCCTTTGGCTACATAGAATCAATAGAAATACATGAGCCCTGAAAGGTGAAAGCCAAATCCCTGGTTATCCAGGTGCTGAAATGCAATGCGGTGCCTGCAATTCACCTTCAGTGTGTCTGCGTGGTTCTGCAGGGGAAAGAAGCTGCGTGAGATTGGGCATAGCTGAGGGGCCTGCAGAGGCAGATGTGCAGGAAAGAGGGCAGAATGGAAGGAAGGGTGATGTTTCCTTTTAATGGCACAAAGGATCACACTGCAAGCTTGAATGTGGCGCTGAGTTGGTCTCTACTCTATATTCACTGAGTTATGACACTTTCATGAGAAAGAAGGAAAGAAGGAAAAATCCCACCTTTGTCTAATATTCTGCCTTGGAAAACTGTTAAGGATTCTGTATTTTTCTGTTTTCCTTTTTGGTCCTGCATGCTTGTTAACTTTTTAAAATGAAACAGTCACTATTATGATATGTTACCCATTTCTTTCATATTAAGTATTTATATTCTTATATACTGGTAAGTGTGAATGACAGTTTTAAAAGTTGGTTGTCATTGGTAATAAATGAGTAGCTGATGTAGAAGCCATTGAAAAATAAACCTACGGGGAATACACAGACCTTTTCCTTTACTATTAGAGCAGTCTTTTAAAATATGGGTTTCTTTTAAAAGTTCATTTAGAGTTTGGTTTGGTCTGACTTCTCTTTTCTTACATTGTTAACCCCCAACAAATTATCCCTCCGAGCATTTCGTGACCTTATTTAGTCCCCTTCCATTTTGATGCTGGTCTTGGTCATGTGACTAGCTTAACCAATGGGAAATGAGCATATGTGACGCAAATAGAGGCTGGCTAAGCACTTGCACAGTGGGGCTTGTCCTCTTGGAATGCTCGTGCTTAGAGCCCAGCCGCCATCTGGGTAAGGAAGTCCAAGCAGTCATGTGGAGAGTCCTATATGGAAGTTAACAAAGGTTCCTGGCCGGCAGCCAGGCCCAGCTTGTTAGCTATATGACTGACGCCATCTTGGCAATAGATCATCCAATCTCCAGTTGAGCCTCCCCAGCTGATTCCACATGGAAGAGAAATGAGCTGCTCCCATCAAACTCTGCCCAAATTGTGGATTTGTGAGCAAATGAAATACTGGGTTTTTAAGTCTTTAAGTTTTTGGTTGTTTTGTTACATATGAATGTAGTAGTGCTCCAAGTTGTATTTGTGTGTGTGTGTGTGTATTTTATTTAGGTATCTATGACCTCTAAATTTAAGTTGGTTTATAGATTTTAACTCTGATGAGTTTAGGAACTCTATGTTGAGGAGGATTCTAGACCACATCTGTTTTAGCAGAAAAGCATGTGTGTCCCCGGTTTAATCTATTCTTCACATGGCAGTGAGTGATCTTTAAAAAAAAAATCAATGTGATTATGTCACTACATTGCTTAAATCCTCCAGGGGCTTCCCCCTTGTTCTTAGAATGAAAACCAAAGTCCTTATTCTAGTTTGTAAAACCCTCTCTACACTGGCCTTTACTTGATTCCCCTCCAGTGTCACCTCATGATGCTCTCCCACTCAGCCACTTCCGTGGTCCAGCCGCAGGGGTTGTCTTTCAGTTCTTTGACCATATTTAGCCAGTTCCCCACCTTAGCATCTTTTGATCTATGTTATCTGTTCTCCACCTGGAATGATAGTCATAAGACTGATTTCTTATCATTTAGATCCAGCTTAAATATCACCGCGTCAGAGAGACTCCCCTGACTATGGGAATCAGTTAGCTGTTATTACCATAATGTTTCTTAACAAAATGCGTTAAAATTCAGTGGCTTAAAACAGTAAGCATTAAACTCATACTTCTAGGCCTCAGTCTGGGGAACAGATTGTCTCTTGGCAGAGCAAATGAAAACCCTTAAGCTATTTAAGGTCCAGTTTCAGAAGTCATGCACTATCCCTTCCCCATTGTCCAAATCAATTCAAGTGGCCAACATCAGTGGCTAAGGAAACTAGTTTTCCCATGGAGGGGATATTTGTGGAACAATAATCTACCACACTGTTAAATCTAAAGCAGCCACACGGTCAGCCCTTATGATCATCTCACCCAATTTTAATTCTCTGCAAATGATTTTTCACCCACTGATATTTTTCTGTTATTGAACACATTTGCGTTTATTATGTTTATTATCTGGCTCCCTTGGGTAGAGTTTCTGTAACAGCAAAGATGTTATTTGTCTTTTTCAGTGCATGTTTCCAGCACATGGTACAGTTTCTGGTTGAGACAAGGTGCCCAATAAGAACAAATGTTTGCTGCAGATATTGGTACAGGGAGAAAGAAATGGAAATGGCACTATTTTCCCCCAACATCAAATTATGCAAATATCTTGATATCTTAAATTAACTGTTCCTCTTGTAATTGTTCTGTCTCTCTCAGTATTGTCTTCCAATAGTGCAGTCACTGCCATTGTGATATGCCTTTAATGCTTTGTGGTTTTTATTACTCATGCATCTTTGTGAAAAATCTTGTAGAACCTGCATTTTCACTCAAAGAGGACTAAGGGGTAGTGTCTTAGAACACAAATTCTCAAATTATATGGGCAAAAATCCTCACCAGAGCTTCGGCCTGTCTGAACTGGGTTCCCGCAGAAGCTGAGCTTGGCACAAGGATCAGAGGGCATGTAGTTTCTTTGGGTACATGGATGTGGGTAGGGGAGTGGAGCAATGATCCAGGGAAGGTAAGACACACCACCAGTGGGTTCATTATTAGGCCAGCTGCCTTGGGGAGCAGCTGGATCTTAATCCCACCGGTATTAACAATTCACCTCAGAAGTGTCCTAGCCAAGAGGCAAGAGAGCTGGGCATTTGTCCTTACACTTGTCAGTCATTAAAGGCTGCCCAGATGACTGGGGGCAGATGGGCAGAAGAGATGGGACATGTTAATTTCTAGGCACTTCCAGCAGGTTTGTAGGGCGACGGGTTTCGGCAGCCTGAGCGCAGGCTTCTGGTAAAGATGTAGGCATTAGCCTTTGGAAGTCGGGCTGGGTTCAGGAAAAGTTTTTGGAAGGTATAGGTGCACAGAAGACCCTGATTAGCCATAAAAAAGTTTTATTTTTGTGTAATTGACATAATAGGCTGCATGTATTTAAAGTGTAGTATTTGATAAGTTTTGACATGTATATACCCATGAAATCCATGAAACAATAAAGATAATAAAAAAGTAATAAAAATGATAATAAATAAGCCAAGATAATAAAAAAAAGTCATTATCTCCAGAAGTTTCCTCTGCCCTTTTGTCATCCTTCTTCTGGTCCTTCCCCATGCCCCCAAAATGACTAATCAGTTTTCTGTCACAATAATTTGCATTTTCTTGGTTTGTATATGCTTTCTATTTGTCTCTTTCATTAAACATGATTATTTTGCATTTATCTATGTTGCTTCATGTGTCAGTAGTTTATCCCTTTTTATTGCTGAATAGTATTCTATTGAATGGCTGTGTCACATTTATCCACTTACTAGTTAAATAAATAATGTGGCTGTGGACATTTTTTGTACAAGTCCTTGTGTGGACACATGTTTTCATGTCTCTGATATTACATTGGTAATTTGGAATTGGCCATGGTAGGAGTATTTACACCATGCAAATTGTCAAGGCGTACAAATTCAAGGCTTTTCCTCCAGAGATTGGGTTGTTAGACATTTATTCCACACCACTAGACACACCTTCAGGTTGGAATTATTGACTCAAAGGCTATGAACTTTTAAAAATTCATTGATATATATTGTCAAGAGGCTTTCCAAAAGATTGTAATTCTTGTTTATTAAAATATCTGTATTGTTTGTGTCATTTCACTGTGTTCAACTCCCTCTAAATCAAAATCCACAAAGGCTTTCCCCAGGGTAATATTGTCATTTTTTTTTGTCATTGTAGTAAATAACAGGAACTTCTGAGTATTTCTGAAATACTTAAAAAACATTTCCATGCATGTATTAGACTTTCATAACAGGGAAGACATTTAAAAAATTAGGACAGAAAGGTGACATAATCTACCAGGGGGATAGGAGAAGAAATATGACACATTACAGTCTTGTTCTTCTGGTACATAGAGTTTTCTAACTCATTGTTTATAAGGACACATATTTTGATCTAGTTATAGTCCAGTGTGTGTGACCATTTTTGCTGTGCTCATTCAATATTATTTCACATCACATCCCACAAATGGATGTAATCTTCATTATTTTCATTTCAACTACTTCATAACATTCTATTATTATCATGCCCCATTGTTGAGCATTTGAGTTTTTTCCAGTTTTTCAGCATTATAAATAGAACGTCTTCCTGCGAATTTCTTGTTTTGCTTTGTAGATTATTATGTCCTGGGATTAGCTTCCTGAAAGCTATCCATTACTTGTTGACTTGGTTCCATATGGATACTTTTCTTCTGTCTTCTGTCCCAACCCTGTAGTTGACAGGATTATATGTTCTTGCTTTGTTTTGTCACGATACCCTGTGTTTCCCCCACTAAACCTCCCACATTTTCTTTAATAGTGGATTCGTTTTCCCAGCTGGATTCTCCTCTTCATTGGTTTCCCAATCTTATACCATAGGTTCTCAATATAAAGTTATTGATCTCTCTATCTGACTTTCTTTCTTTCCATCTTTCTTCAAGTTTCATCTGATAGTAATTCTCTCTGGAAATAATATATGAATAACCCTTTGTGTTTTATGCTAACCTATTGGCCTTGTCATAGTTAGATAATTGCTAACCCTGACTCAAACCTCTTTTTGGCATCAGCCCCTCTCTGCTGTAAATCATAAGTCAAAGGTCAAGGCTAATCAGTATTTCCCTCACAGATGACTTAATTATAGCTAACAAAAATGTAAGAGAATTTGATTTGGTAAATCTGGAAAATCCTCTTTCTGACTCTTCCAAATGCAACCTTGTACACAGTGGGTGAGGTCAAATTCCATGGAAACAAGATATAAGATAGAGATCAGTGGGCAGGAAGGTCATTGAGGAGTATTCTAGAGAGAGACACATGTGGGGGTCTGAAGACAACAGGGGATAGTAGAGGCAAAAGTTGAATTGTTGTGTAGACCATTCAGCCAGTTCCCTGGGGAGCAGTAGAGCCAAGTGGGCCCTTTAGAGTTGTCTTAAATTGGGGTGAGGGAACCTAGACCTTGTACTTACTTTTCATTGGCTACTCATTGAGTGCTGGGTGCACCTAGAAAGAGGGTAGAGCTTTGCATAAGATAATGGCTTACAACTGAGGGTAATTCACAGAGAGGGACTGAACTGTGAGTCAGCACCAGCCAGTGTTGCCAGCAGCTGGGAGCTGTGTCCCTCGAGCCTGGAGGTGGGATCTGGGTAGGCACCGTAACCCCCACCACCGGAGGTCTGAGTCATCTCAAAGTGGGGTGCTAAGAGAACAGAATGGCATTTTACAGAAGGATGGAGCCAAGTGGTCATCCCCATTCTACTCAAGAAGGTAATGGCTGAAACCACCCAAGTTTGTGCGGGCTCAGGATGTTTGTAAAAGAAACAACAATCACAAGCTGCCTTGCCCTGGAGGTATTTTCCCCCACTTGACTTCCATATGGCAGCTGTTTCCTCATTTCCAAGCCCTGGGAGACAGAAGCAGGAAGGTGCTGTGGTAGGACCAGAAGCCTGGCCTCAGGAGTGGAGGATCCCGTCTGGGACCTCCAACGATGCCCTGAAATGGAAGATGGGCCCGTGTTCTCTGCAGACGCCTCTCCGTCTGCAAACCACACCCAGGAAACAGCTTCAGAGGGAGCTGTGGACATGACTCCAATCACACAGACTTATTTACAGGTTGAATTAGCTCATGTCTGCAAAGCACTTTGAGCAATTTGGATAGACTTCCTAAATCGCTTGCCTCAAGTATTTACCTCATCCTTAAGTCAATTTCCTAGTGGTAGGAGGGGCTAAATACAGCTTCCAGGGAAAACAATCTTCTCATGAGCTTTCCAACATTTAATATGTGTTATCATTAGCAGTTGATGTAAAAGTCTGCTTGTTGAGGCAAGACCATTATTTTTCACACATTTTCATTTACTGTCTTTTGAGAATGGATTATGACTTTTGTGCTAAGAAATTATACCTTGTTGCAGACCGTATTTAAATGAATACTTTCAGGCTACAAGAATCAGTCATATTTTCAGCATAAGGTAACCAGATGTCTTAATTATGTGTGTGTGCATATGCGTGTTTTAGCAAGTTTTATATTAGAATCTTGGTTCCCCGGATACAAATAAGCCAGATGTCCTCCAGGAACTCTGGGGGAAAAGGGCTTCAGGGGCACAAACACTGAGTCAGTTTCAAGTATGTACAGAATATCCTAATGTATAATGTCGCCACACTGGTTAATTTTTTTTTAAAGGAGGTTACAAGGAAATCTGATCCCTGCTACTCTGGCTGCTGCTGAAGCTTCAGCCAAGGGAGAATGGTTATGTTTCTTCCCCACTAATGTGTAACTGGTAAGAGTTTCATGATATTTGATAGTTTGTGAGTGGGCTGGTTTAGGAGGATGAGGGGTAAGGCTTGGTAGACACAATCTAGCTCTTTCTGTTATTCATGCACAATGAGAACCACGCTATAAGAGCCCCTCCTGGGCTGATGCAGGGGTGGATGTTCACTGCTTTAGGCCCACCAGGTCAGAAAGATTAACCCAGGCACCTGTGGCATTGAGATTGTCCAGTCATACGTCACCTAATGATGTTTCACTTAATGATGTTCCAGTCAAGATCAGACCACATATACGATGGTGGTCCCAATAGGCTCTACCATCTAACCTAGGTGTGTAGTCAGCTATACAGCTACCTTTGTGTCATTACGCCCTGTGTCATTCCTACAGTAATGAATTCACCTAAGGACGCATCTCTCAGAACGTATCCCAGTTGTTAAGCAATCAATGTATGACTGTTTCCCATAGCCACTCCTGGTCCTGTTTCTATAGCATTCAGAGTTCTCTGTTGGAAATAATAGAACCCCTCTTGTTAGCTTAAGCTAGAAAAGAGATTAGAAAAGTACAGTACACATGCACTTCAGCAGGGCTGGGACTTGCCAGCAGAACCGCTGAGGTGGAGACAATGCTGCCATCATTTCTTGGGACAGGCAGCTCCCACCTCATCACCGATGGGGACACTGGACACAACTGCTAGGAACTCTGCCACTGGTGCTTCTAGAAACCAGGTGTATCTGCTGCTGCCGTGTCACAATGACTCAGACTGTGCCTGCTGCTTCCTTGGGTTGCCAACTACTTTTATTATTTTTTTATTAAAAAATTCATTTATTTGATGTTTTTATTTTCTATTTTACAATCCAGTGCTTGGGGAAAAGGTCACCAACTTATGAGTCAAAAGCTGGCACAGGTGTGTGTCATTGATGATGGCTAATGTTTTATGAGTGTATCCTTGTGTTCTCTACCTCCCATAACTTAGAAACTTCTTTCTTATATTTTGAGTTGGTTCTTTAGAAGCCTGAGAAAGATATATCTATATCTATATATTTATATAGATATATCTATCTATCGAGAGAGAGAGAGAGAGAGAATATATCAGAAAGGTAATTCTAAGTCTCTGGGTACTTTTCAAAGACCATTAAAACTATCACCTATTACATGTTTGTTCTAAGGAATATAAAACAGTTAATTATAGAATCTTGGGAGAGAAATTTCTAAGCATGACGCCAAAGACAGGAGCCAACAAAGAAAAATATTGACAACCTTTAGTACTTAATAAACAAACACCATAAACAGCACTAAGGCTTTTGACAAATGGGAAAACATTTGCAACTTATGTAACAGAAGAAAAATGTCCTTAATATAGTAAGATCTCTTACAAACCAACAAGAAAAAAATATTAATACCAAAGTATATAAATAGTCCAAGGATATGCACCAGTAATTCACAAAAAGAAGACAAGAGGTCAACAGCCGTATAACTTATTATTACAAAATGCAAGAGAATACAATGAGGCTTAATCTCCTCCCTCGCAGATTGGCAGGGATAAGAAACACATTGCAAACAGACCTAAATCAATTTGACAGTCCAGCAAATGTCAAGGTCCTTTAGTGAACATATCAAGGCTGGGTGTTGGTTATACATACCTGCCATTATAACCTTGCTCGTGGCTGCTTTGTTACTGTGAAATTAAATATTTAACCAAATTCTCTCATGTATTGGCCAGCAAGTACAAAAGATGATCAAAGGCTTAGACTGTGATAGATAAATGCTCATTTAATCCTCATGTGATTGGCTGGTTTTGTAGACGTCACAGCATCCTGGTGACAGGGCAGGATCCGCAGCACGCTGGAGCGGGAACGCTGCTCATTGCACACTCGTGCTGGAATTTTACGCCATATTCCTCCGCAAGGGCTGTAGCCGCTACAATATTCCTAAACAGACACCACTCATCTCACCAGTAAAAATACCTCTTTTCATTTCTAAAGTGCTAGGACACCACCTCTGAAGGTGTCAGTTCTCAGTGAGGGCCTGTCAAATGCTGTTTAACTATTTCAAGATTCTTCAACTGCGAACCCATCCTCACCTTCCTAACTTGAGCACACAGAATTAGCTTGGTCACGGGCAGACACACTGTTAATATAATCATTGAAAAGGAGAAGTAGTGCACATCGGCACCTTTCTGAAAGGCAATTTGTCAATGTGTGTAACAATGTCGAGTGAACATCCTCTGTGAATTAGCAATCCTATTTGTGGTACTTTATCCTAAGGAAATAATTGAATACATATGCAGAGCTTTGTCATGGATGTGAGTGACTGCACTGGTTTTTAATAGTGCCTGTTTGTGAACACTGTTTTGTTAGTAGGCTAGTGATGTAAAGCAGATCAATGGTTAGTAGGTGGTGGGAATGGGGAGCAGAGGCCAGGAGGGGTGGAAGGAATGACGGGGCAGAATTACAGAGGGCTAGGGTAAAGCTTTTGGGGTGATGGACAATTTCACTATTTTTGATTCGGGGATGATTTCATGAGTGTGTGCATATAGTAAAACCTTTTTGAATTGTACACTTTAAACATATGCAGTTTAAACATATGTCTGTCAGGTATACCCTAAGTTTTTATTTTTTTTTTAAATTTTTTATTTATACATACAAGTTGGGGTACAGGCCATAGGCGTGGGGCGGCGAGAGGGTTCACCAGAGACAGAGCGGGGAGCAGAACAGGCAGATCAGAAATACACTGCTGAGGGGAGCAGCGGGCGAGGCAGGAGAGGTCTGCCCCACCATGTGGGATTCTCCCCGGCTGGGCGTCGAACTCGCGTCGCCGCTGCCAACAGCTCCACAGCGCAGCGCTTAACCGCTGCGCCACCGGGGAGGCCCTATACCCTAAGTTTTTAAAAATATTTGTCAGTAAGTAATGGATGCATAATAATAATGCAGGAAAGATGTATTGAATACTGAACATGTACCTGATATTGTGCCAGGTGTTCGACAAATATTTTCTTCGATTCTTACCCTAACACTGCAACATTAGACTACAATCCCCATTTCTCTTTGATGCGAAAATTGACTTCTAAGGACTAGGATAACCTGTCCAAAGTCACACAGGCAGAAAGTGACTGTGAGTAGGAGTTAAAAAACTACAGCTCATGGACAAATCCAACCTACCACCTGTTTTTGTAAATAAAAGTTTTATTGGAATACAGCCACACCCATTTGTTTATATATTGTTTATGTCTGCTACTCCATGGCAATGGCAGAGTTGAGCTGTTCACAGCAGAGATCATATGTCCCATGTAGTGGTTCATTTCATGTGCAACTTGGTTAATCCATGGTATTCAGGTATTTGGCCAATCATTATACTATATGTTTCTGTGAAGGTATTTTTTCTATGTGTTAACATTTAAATCAGTAGACCGGGTAAAGCAGATTACCGTCCATAGTATGAGTGAGCCTGTTCCTAGGTTACATAAAAGCAGTTGGCCTCCTCGGAAGAAGAAGGAATTCTGCCAGCAGGCTGCCTTGAGACTTGAGGTGTAACTCTTCCTTGGAACTCCAGCCTTCAGGTTCTGGACTTGCTAGCCTTCACAATATTGCGAGCCAATTCCTTAAACTCAATCTATCTCAATCTCAACGTAGTGATAGATATATTAATAGATACTTATACCTGTCTATATCTATAAATCCTGTTGGTTTAGTTTCTCTAGAGAACTTGACGAGTGCAGCCCATAGACCCTAAAATATTTATTTTTCAGCCCTTTGCAGAAAAAGTTGGTTGATCCTTGGCAGTATCAAAATCCAGACCATTGAAATAGAACTTACGCTCTCGGGCCACTGCTATCCACTGTCTCATGGAACGACCAAATCAATGGCCATTAAAACTTGTGATATCATATTGATATTTATTGCTTTGGGAAAATGTTTAAAATACATTGCTAAACAAAAAAGTAGGCTACCTCTGCATTTATAGTAATATCACTTTTGTAATAGAAAAGGTATGCATGGGGGGAGTTAGTGATATGTATACATGAATAAGCTAACAGCAGTTTTTACTGGGTGCTGAATTATGGGTGATTTTTACTTCTCCTTTAGCACCTCCTTGTATTTTCTGAATATTTCATAATGAGCATATAATCAGAAGGAAGAAACAACAAAGCAATTTTCATTTTGAAAATGGAAAGAGGAGGTCTGATGATTTACATTTTAATTACCCTGTGTCAAAATTCCAAATCAAGGTATGTCATCAAAATGTTCATGATGGCAAAACAGTGACAACTATACAGTGGCCACAGCCCTTAGCCCTCTTCCTGGTAGTTCAGCTTCCATGCAGCAGGCGATCTGAGTGGTCTTCCAAAGGCACTCATCTGATCGTGTTACTCCTGTGCTTAATTTCCACCAGCGAATTCCCATTAAAGACCCAAGTTGTCAACATAGCACACAGGACCTTGGTCCTTGGCCCTGTTTGCTCACTTGTCCAGCCACACTCATCTATCTGTAGTTCCTGAAAATACCCTGGTTCTTATCCTGGATGGCAAGTGTTAGTCTCATTATTGCCACAGAGAGCAACTACTAGATTTTTGCTTTTCTTTTTCAGTACCTAGAATAGTGCCTATCATAGGTAGGTGAAATAAGTGTTTGTTGAATGAATGTTTGAAGTGCAGAAGCTCTATCATGACTGCTTTCATGAATTTTCAAAGTTTTCTTTTCAAAGATTTCAACTTTGACCCTGGTCGGTAAGATGGCCAGAGAAGTGACATTTAAATCATTGAGGTGTTACTCTTTTAGCACCATTATTCAATTGCATTTTGGGTTGGTTGATTTAGGAATCTAATAATAATTTATAATATTGTTTGAGTAAAAAGTATATTTTAAGTTCTTTCCCTCTTTCCCTCAAAGAATAGCTAGATGATTGCCATTCCAGTTCCTTTTTCTGGGAACTGAGAAGAAAATTTGTTAGCCTTCCTTGCAGTTATGTAGGGAAATTATGAGTGAATCCTGGCCAATGAGAATATGAACAGAAATGATTTTTCCTTTCCACAAATGTGATTTGGACATATTCTCATTTTCTGGTCCATCTGGCTGGACTCAAAGGCCTCAGAAATGGTTTAGTTGCAAGATGGAAGGAACCTGGTTCCTGATTTGTGATATGGACTAGAAATAAACCTTTGTTGGGTTTAGTGACTGAGAGTGTGGGGTCTATATGTTATTGCAGCCCAACTTAGCTTCTACCGACCGTATCATACTCCAAAAAAAAAAAAACAGAACTTTTGTAACTGTACTTGTTTCTGGGTTGTACTGGACTTAACATGGTCACTTTAATTTGACACTTCAGATTGCAGATGTCGAAGCACATCTCTTTATTCAGCTTCTTCATTTGTATTTTCCAAGTGATTTAAAAGAGAAACATGGAGTAAGATAATGACTATTCAGTACAAAGCAAAAAATAGTACAGAGCACAAATAACTCACAATTAGCATAACAATTCTTGCTATTAATATGAATCATTTTTTCTTTTTTATGGTTT
This sequence comes from Scalopus aquaticus, assembly GCA_004024925.1. Lineage (NCBI taxonomy): Eukaryota > Metazoa > Chordata > Mammalia > Eulipotyphla > Talpidae > Scalopus > Scalopus aquaticus. Next base: position 7,488 of record PVIJ01017703.1, on the reverse strand, counting down.
AGAAATCTGCTATGTTTAATAGAAAGCTCCAAAAACACTGCCTTTTTGATGAGGGGGGAGGTGTACAAATCTATCAAACACATGAATATATTATCTGTTTAATCTGTTGATTCGTTTGTGGAGAATAAAATCCAACCACAAATTAATTAGGACCTACTATGCATGTTTTGTTGTATGGCGATGCTCTTTTTGGTTGGTATTCAGATGGGACGTTGATGGATTCAAGCTGCTTGTAGTAATGTTCATCTGTTAAATAATCCTTGCTAAATGTGACCAGAAATGTGGAATTATTTAGTGGCAATTATAATCCTTAGGCTGCATGTTACTCTATTAGACATCTGGTTGCCAATTTCATACAGGATCTTTTCACGACCATCATATACTACAGAGAACATTAATTTACTCTGAAGATCAAGTTAATTGAAAAGGTCTTTTCCAAAGAAAATACATGAAAAGGTATTAGCATAGTGCTTGTAAATGTAATTATTTGATCTAGTGTAGGAATCATCTCTGGAAAGTTTGCCTGTTTCCCCCTATTTGCTTAGTACACCCTCCTTGTGTTACCACTTTAGATTGTGTGAGCCTTATATCATGATCTATGGCAGTTACTTCTCTCCTGGCTCCTCCAGCAGACTCTGAGACTCAAGAGGGCACAGAGCAACCCTCTTTGAACTTCATATCCTAACTGCTTGTCCTGAAATAGAAACCCAGTAAATACTTATTTTATGAATATTGATATGATTTTGTCCTTCTAGAGTTAGAAAAGTCCCTTAAAATAATCAATGAAATACTTATTTTACACTAACATTTTTGTGCTGATTTTTATATGTCACCATAGATAAACAGTTTAGGTTTTGCATAACCACATAGGGTTTTATATGCAGCCTTAGGATACCAAAAATTTTTAAGATGGTGAGGTTGATGAAGGATTTAAGTAAGAATCTGATATGACATAAAGATGCAAACATTGACCCGTGTTTGAGAAAAAATAAAGCCGGAATGGGCCACAGGATGCTAACTATTTTAGGATTTGGGGTGGGAGGTCACATTATGTGTGGAAAAACGGTCAGGGTTACACAAGACATTAAGCCAATCAAGATAGTGAAAGATAAGCCACAGGAGCTGAGGAAGGAAAGATTTGTTATGAAACCATTTCATACTTGGTTGTAGCTTTTAGCCCGCTACGTTGCTATCAGATGGGACCACACTTGAAGGGGAATTTGCTCTATAAAAACTTCCAGAGGGTGATGAGCCACTTCATCCAGCCTGGGTGGTGGTTACTGAATTCTTCCTTGTTTGTCATCCCAAATTCCTTAAGCTGTGATTTATGATTGAAGTTACCCCCACCCCCGCCTTTTCTGGTTCTCTCCTCAGTAGGTTTAGAAAACAACTTGTCATCATCTTCAACGTAAGATGTTAAATCACCCAGTTGTTTTTTTTCCTTCTGTGTGAGCTTCCAGTTCTCTTACTTATTCTTTTTAGGCTCTCATGTCCTAAGCAGTCATTTCTCTGACTCTTTGCTGGAGTGTCCTGTGCTGTTTCTTTCATCCTGAAGCGCTGGCTTCCACTCCAGGAGAAAAAAAAAATGGCTACTACCCAGGAGAGAAAAGCTAGCATATGAAGTCCTAAAGATCACTTCCCCTGTAGATTTTGGCTCCTCTCTAATTCATTCACTCACTCTGGAACCATTCTATGGGGCAGGCATCCTAGGTGCTCAGGATCTCAGAGTCAACAAAACTGACCCAAATTCCTGCCCTCACAAACTTTACATTCTAGCAGGAGGTGACAGACAATATTCAAAGTTTATAAGAAAGCGGGCTAGCTTATAATAAATGTGCCTTAGAAAAATGAAGAAGTGGGGAAGTATTTGGACATTGCAATTCTAGTAATGGCTAAGGTAGGTTGGACTGAGGGGGCTATTAAAAATGATTAAAGAAGACAATTTGAGTGACTCAAACTTTAACACTTCTTGAAATGTCTGTTTCCAAGGGTCCAGAGAAGTGCCAAACGGGGTGGAAGGCAGGAAGCTTTTATGAGATAAAGAATAAGGAACAAAGAAGTAAATCTAAAGCCCGGAGTTGGGGTGGCACTTGGGGACAGACTGCATTTCTGGGCCAGCGAAGCATTTACAGGGTCACGGCTGGTAGGTCGGCTTTGGTTCGCTCCTGGCGGGAGTGGCTCTATCTTGGGTCTAGACATTCATTTCAACAAGGTACATTTTGAATAAAGACCTCAAGGAGGCCAGGACACCAGCCAAACAGACAGAGAAAACAGCAAATTGAAGCCCTTGAGATTAGAACTGGCTGGAGCGTTCGAGAAACACCCAGGTGGCGGTAACATGGATGGCGTGGAACGAATGAGCCAGAGGGCAACAGGGATGAAGCCAGAATAGCGCGGCCAGAGTGCGTAGAACCCCACAGGCCACCGGAAGGACCGTGGCTTTTCCTCTGGGTGGGAGCCTGTGGTGGCGTTTAAGACAAAGGCTGGCCAGATCGGATGATGTCTTAACAGGATCCCCCTGTGTTGCGGACAGGCTGAAACCCAATGAAAAGGGAGCAGCTGGGAGGCCACCTGAAGGCTTTTGTAGTAATTCAGCAGCGTGGTTATGGCGTCTCCGACCAGAGCAGCGCAAGGAGAAATGGGGGGATGAGGTCAGATTCTGGACGTATTTTGAAGGGGGGGCCAGTAGAATTTTCTGATGGGGTGAATGTGGGTACTAAAGAGAAGGAGTCAAGGGTGACTTCGGGGTTTGGGGCCTGAGCAATTGGAAGGATGGAGTTGCCACGAACACGTGGGATAGAGTTCGCTTTAGATAGCGGCGGGGAGGCCGGGTAGCCAGTGGACCAGGAGGTCAGTTTTAAATGTGTTTCAGAAGACTGTTTAAACTTTCAAGTTAGAGATGTTGAAGAGGCAACTGGATCTACAGATCTGGAGTTTATGAATGAAGTTCCACCTAGAGACACAAATCCTGGAGTCGTCATCCTGTGGAAGGTATTTATGAGGCTGAATGAGCTCCCCCAAATAGCAGACACTTTGTTTATTTTTATGTCCTTTATGTGTATTCCCCGTAGGTTTCCCACCACCAATTCACCCTTGAGCCATCACTATAGTCCTTTGTGTTCTTTTCTCCCCTGTTTTGGTCCCTCTTCCTCCTAGCAGACACTTTCAAGAGGTTTAAGGGCATGCCTTGGGGATAGACTAAAAATACATGCACATACACACCACACACCAGCACTTGGGTGGAAGCAGCCATGAGTGAGTAAATTTGGAGGATGGTCCTCAGCAGAGTGTGGGGGAAGGAAAGGAAACTGATGTGTGGAACGTGATGGCTCAAATGAAATGTGCAAGAATGTGGCATTGAGTGAAGAAGGCTAGGCTGTGGCTAGACACAGATGAAGGGACACTGGCTGTTGTAGGCAGCAAGGTAGAGAGACAACATGGGTTATGTTACTCTCGTTTGCAACTCTTTATTCCAAAAAAGCATGTTTTAGCCTGGGCTTGCTGGAAACAGCCTCGGAAATGGAACATTCTTTGCAGCTGGAGTATTTCCCTGCAGTTGACTGTGATTGCTCACCTGTGGAATATTTACTGGGGAGGGCTCGCAGGAGACCTGCCTGAAGGAAGTGAGGAGGGCAGGGGGCGTGGAGAAGCTGAAAAATGATGTGACTGCAGCTAAGGTCTCAGAGATCCCGCAGGGTTTGGAGCTGAGATGGCCCTTCAGAATTGTCCCAGGTCCAAGTAAGGGGTCTGGGCCTCTGTACCATTGCATCCGTCTGCTATCGGCCCCGCCCGTTCCCCCTTAAGAGGTGGTGTTACTTTGGGCGAGGCAGCTTCGTGTAGCTGAGGGCCAGGCACGGGGAGGGCCACAGCTGTGAATCATCAGCACCCATGTTCTCTGAAGCTGGGGTGTGGGTGCGCTGGAGCTGAAGACAGGCAGGGGCTATGGCTGAGCTCTTGTCTCCACACAATCATCTACAAGCTGAAGATGCACTAAGAGGTCAGATGTTGTACTTAAATGAATGGAGATAACTTCTTTCTCCACCCTTGGAAAACATTTACTGGCTTTTATCAGTTTTTGCCTGGGGTAGTGTCGTTGTTTTAGAGAATGGACTAGAGGGCTGGACACAATAAGAGAAGTTTGCCAGAAGTAATGCCATTAAAATATGTCTAGGAGCGGAAGCCGGCCAGTTAGGGGAATGGGCAGAGTACAGTTTGTATTCAGGCTGGCAAGAACCAGTAATTCTCGACTGCTTCCCTAGGAGGCATTTGGAAATGTGTTGAGGTGGCTTTGCCCTCACCATAACTGGATGAGCTGCCCGCAGAGTCCTGTGTCACAAAGAACTGTCCCAACCCAATGCCAATAGCTTCTCTGTTGAGAAATACTTGTGAAGTTAAGTGCGACCTGGTTTTAGGTAGGATGGCCAAGTAATTTATTCTAAGCAGGTCATTTTTGAGAGTGAAAATGTCAAGACAACCGCCATAAATCATGAATGAGGAGGGCAAGCTACCCACTTACGGGAGTCCCAGTATTGGGTCTTGCAGCTCCCCACACAGGAAAAGCGTGTCAGGCCGAGGAACACAGGGTTTGAAGAGGATCCTATTTGAAGAACTTCTGCAAAAACTTCCTTCTGTGACTTGGCGTTTCCCCTACTGTCGTATCAACTATAAAGAGGGGTTGAATGTTTATCCTCCTCTCGCCTAGGAATTGTTACCCCTCTTAGCCACAAAGCCACAAATTTCTCACTGTTAAGAATTGTCAACATGCCTAGGATGTTTAGTTTTAGTATGGACAGGAATTGAGCCAGTAACCTCAACTCTAGTGTGGTAGTTACTCCCCCAGTGCCACGTGTCCGAAATATTTCCACATTATGGCTGACAGAGAATTTGGTTTTTAATTGCAGGGCATCCTTGGTTAACCACAGGAGGCTGAAGCTTATGTCTGGCCACCTCTAAGACTGAAAGGTTCAAGCCCTCAGCACTCTGGAGACACGGGAATTCGCCACTAAGAAGCCCTGCCCTACCAGGTATGTCTTGAAAGCCTGGAAAGTTTAGAATAAAATGGAGAAGTTTGGTGAAGTGAAGCTAACCCATGGTTTTAATATTTTTATGTTGAATTTAGAAATCTGTTTGTTTAAAGTGCTTTAAATGTTTGTGGCAATTTGGCATACTCATGAATTGGAGACATTAGCGTTAGAGTCCAACTGATAAGGGGTACTTTTACAAATGTGATTTAAAAATGAATGGTATTAAAAAACAGGACTCAATTCTTTTGGTATATGGTATCACAATGTTTCAGACAACATTCAGCCTGTACATGCACAGTTCATTCTCCTGTTCTGGGAGAGGATGGGCTGAGGTGTGCTTGGGTCAGGCCTGAGGCTGCCACGATCATTCTTCCCGAGGAAGCTCAGTCTCACGGGATTTCAGAAGTTCTATGGGGCAGGGGTGTCCTGGGATGAGAAACACCTGCGTGCCCAGGGTTCCAGAGGCCCCTTCTCCCAGACTTGTCCTTAAGGAATCTGGTTTCCTCCTCCTATCAGACTCCAGTCCCTCTTCCCCAGGGCCTCCGTCAGAGTCGCAGTGTGGAGGCCTCTTGTTCCAGCAGCCTCACCAGATGTAGGGGACTGGAATCTGGCTCTGCTAGAGCAGGACAACCAGAGGCCAGAACTGTGCATGAACAGGCCTAATGTCTATTGCCTTCCGTGAGGCCTAAGGTCAGGGGACGCCATGCAGGCTGCTGGTGCGGGCCTCTGGGGCCTCAGTCCCAAGTTGTCCCAGGTCCAAGGCTGCAGCGTTCTGGACAAGGGTGCCCTTTGACACCGTCCACCAGCCAGTTATTCCTCTCAGCAGTAGTGAGGAGTCTAGAATTTGTTCAGGGAGACATGTTCCTTCTGATACAGTTCAACTGCTTGATTTCTTTTATATTTGCCATTCTAACATGTGAAGTGGTATCTCATTGTGGTTTTGATTTGCGTTTCCCTGATGATTAGTGACGTTGACAAACGTCACTGTTGGTCATTTGGATGTACCTGTTGGTCATTTGGATGTCTCCTTTGAAAAATGTTTCCTCAGATCCAATGCCTCCCCCCAATCCTCGCCTGTTTGTGCAAGCTGTATGAGTTCTTTATGTATTTTGGGTTTTAACCCCTTACGAGGTATGATTATCATGTGTTTTCTTTCATTCAATAAGGTTGCCTTTTCATTTTGTTGATGGTTACTTTTACTGTGCAGAAGCTTTTTAGTTTGGTATAGTCTCACTTGTCGGTTTTTGCTTTTACTGCCTTTGTTATTCATGTCAAATCCAAATAATCATCAAGACTGGTGTCAAAAAGTTTACCCCTTATGTTTCCTTCTAGGAATTTTATGCTTTCAGGTTTTATATTCAAATCTCTAATCCATTTTGAGTTGATGTTTCTGTATGGCGTGAGAGAGTGGTCTAGTTTTCCTAACACCATAGATTGAAGAGACTGTCCTTTCCCCAAGGTATTTTCCTGGCTCCATTATCACAAATTAATTGACCACATACATGTAGGTTGGTTTCTGGGCTCTGTTCTGTTGAATGTCTGTTTTTATGCCAATACCTTGCGTTTTTATTAATATAGCTCTCTAATGTAGCTTGAAATGAGGACGTATGATGCCTCCAGCTTTGCTGGTTTTTTTTTTTCATGATTGCTTTTGCTATTCTGTGTCTTTTGAGGTGCCATATGTATTTTAGTATTGCTTGTTTTATTTCTGTGAAAAATGCCATGGGAATGAATGCATAAAATCTGTATATTACTTTGGGTAATATTGTGATTTTTAAGGAATGTATATTTTCACTCAGATGTCTAAAATGTATTTCATATACATATTTGGATCTTCATTCACAGTTTTTGGCACACAACTTCCAAAAGGCTTGGAATTTCCTGAGTTTTTTGTGATAAAGGTGTCCCTTGTTACATTAATGAAGGTAGCTTTTGGAAAACACCTTAGGATGTGTACTGGTTGCCAGGGAAACCAACATGCTCAGAGAGAATCCTTCCTAATTTCCAGGGAGGGGAGAGGGGCTGAGATGGAGTTCAATTGCCAGTGGCCAATGAACTATTCAGCCACGGCCATGTGATTGAATACTCCATAAATACCCAAGAGAAGGGGCTTCAGAGAGCTTCTGGGTTGGTGAATGTGTGGAGATTTGCGGGGAATGGTGTGCCTAGAGAGAGAGTGGAAGCTCCACTACTCTCCCTATATCTTGTCTATGCATGTCTTCAATCTGACTATTCCTGACTTAACATCCTTTGTAAGAAATCGATCTAATGGGATGATCTAGTGAATAAACAGATTTCCTGAGTTCTCTGTACTGTTCTAGCAAATTAACTGAACCTGAAGGAGGGTGTCCGGGGAACCTGTGATTTATTCTCTTGTCATTCAGCCAGAAACACCTTGCAGCTGGCCTCTGAATGCTAAGAAGAGGGGATCTGGGATTTGTTTTTTTTTTTTTTTTTTTTTTTT